>CM024757.1:31298432-31465387 GCA_014218235.1 Colocasia esculenta | reverse complement strand
TACTTGCATATGCATCAGCTCTAAACTTGACTCTATTTCAAATGGATGTTAAATCAGCATTCTTGAATGGTTTTATAAAAGAGGAAGTGTATGTTGAACAACCTCCAGGTTTTGATGACACCGAATTTCCTAATCATGTTTTCAAACTCCATAAGGCATTATACGGTTTAAAACAAGCACCTAGAGCCTGGTATGAAAGGCTTAGCTCTTTTCTGTTAAATCATGGTTTCAATAGAGGCAAAGTAGATAGCACATTATTCATAAAGTCAAAGGTCAATCACATACTATTAGTTCAAATCTATGTAGATGATATCATTTTTGGTTCTACTGACAAATCTTTTACAAGTATTTTGAGAAGCTTATGCAGGGAGAATTTGAAATGAGTATGATGGGGGAGCTAAACTACTTCCTTGGATTGCAAGTCAAGCAAGGGAAGGAAGGCACCCACATCTGTCAAGCCAAATACACCAAGGAACTCCTGAAGAAGTTTGGATTCGATAATGCCAAACCACTGTCAACTCCAATGAGCACATCAACCAGAATGGACAGTGATCAAAATGGTAAAAAGGTAGATCAAAAGATTTATAGAGGTATGATAGGGTCTTTACTTTATTTAACAGCAAGTAGACCAGACATCTTGTTTAGTGTATGTATGTGTGCTAGGTATCAAGCAGACCCTAGAGAATCACACCTAATTTATGTAAAAAGAATATTTAGATATTTAGCTAGAACTCATGATTTAGGTCTTTGGTATCCAAAATCATGTGAAATAGATTTAGTAGGATATTCTGATGCTGACTATGCTGGATGCAAGATAGATAGAAAGAGCACCAGTGGTTGTTGTCAATTTCTTGCAGGATGTTTGATATCATGGTCTTCAAAGAAATAAAACTCAGTGGCACTATCAACAGCTGAAGCTGAATATGTAGCTGCTGGAAGTTATTGTACACAACTCCTTTGGATAAAGCAACAACTTGAAGACTTTGGATTAAATATCAAATCAATTCCATTGCTGTGTGACAACACCAGTGCCATTAATCTGACCAAGAATCCAGTTCAGCACTCAAGGACAAAACATATTGAGGTTAGATATCATTTTATTCGTGATCATGTTGCAAATGGAAATATAGAAATATCCTTTATTGATACAAATAGCCAACTAGCAGATATCTTCACAAAAGCCCTACCTGAAGAGAGATTTACATCTCTTAGAAGGGAATTGGGGATGTGCAATTTGTGAAAAGATTCTGTATTCAAAATGGCATATAAACTTTTCAGAAGAAATGAAAATTTTCTCTCTCTCTCACTTTAAGCAAAAACTTAGTTTATTTACTCTTCCTTGACCGCTATTGTGTTAAAAGCAGTTTGACTAGTCAAACCTTTTTGTCGCGTTCTGCTGTTACCGCCTTTTGGCGCTTCCTGTTTTTGATAAAAATAATTCTAATTAGTCAAATCGTTCTGGGAACGACTCATCTTCTACCTTTACCCTTTCTCCTTTATCTATTCACCCAAAGCCGATGCCCTAACGATTCCGGCATCGACTCTCTGCAAGATTTGAAGTCTTCCCTTCTTCCCGCGTAGAATCCCTCCAGAGCTTCCATCTCTTCCATCATTCCCTTTCTCCAGAACAGTTCTTCTTCTCTCTACCCATGGCCGCTCAGATGATCTCCGGAAGTGTAGGGGGATACAGTGCTGAGTACCTATCTGCAGAACAGCAGGAAAGGTTCACCTTCGTGAAGACAAAGGTTTGCGGAAAAGGCAGTGGATGTTCCAAATCTCGAGAAGAATGGCATGGGAAGTATAGCAGAAACCTGAGAAGGATGCAGTGGATGGAAATTGCCACTTCACCGAGGTAAGCTATCCCGACTTGGTGAAAGCATTTTATGTATGCTTAAGGTCCGAGGCAGATGGATCCCTTGTATCATCATTAAAGGGAATCCAAATTAAAGTCGATCATGAGCTGTTGCACATGTTGTTTGGAGTGAAGACGTATGGATTCAGTGGGATTCATGCAGTGAACGATGAAGCAAAAGGCCTTGGCATTATAGGTCCAGGGTTTAGGCTAAGAGACGGAAATTGGATATTAAGATGAATGCATACAACCGTTCTTCTTCATTTCATTATCTGTCAAATTTGGTTCCTCGCAGTGCCACCTTCTCAACGTGCACTAGGGCAGACTCTGATTTGATGTTTTGGGCGATTCAACAAAAGCAGATTAATAGCGCAGTCATGTTGGAAAGGATGAATTTGCCAGAGACCAAATATGGGATACAAAAAGTAAGTTAAATGTCTCATTGCCCTATGCTCATCTACTTACAAAGATTTTCAAACTTTGGAATAGATTTATCGGGGGCAGTTGTGGAGAAGATGGGCCAGTGTATAAGGTCTAGAAATCTCAAGAAAAGTGGTTTCTCTGTGATTGAAGGTGTATGGTCTAAGACCACTGTGGCTGAGGGAGAGGCCATAATTGGTGATGTAGAAATTCCTGATGTTCAGGAAATGGCAGCAGCTCAGCCATCAGCAGAGCAGCAGGCAGTAGCACCAGCAGCGCAGCAGCAAGCAGAAGAGTCAGTAGCAGAGCAGCAAGCAGCTCAGCCATCAGCAGAGCAGCAGGCAGTAGCACCAACATTTCAGCAAGAATCTCTTACAGCTTCTGTAGTTGAGGAGGAAGTGGCAGATAAAGCAGTGATTCGCCTACCTCAATAATTGGCTCAATTCTTAGGGATTTAGTTGAATCCGCCCTCTCCATGCGAATCGACTCACAGTTGGTGAAATTGAAATGGAAGAAGCTTGGCAGGAGGCTATATTGAAGAATCAATTCCTGTGGAGCCGTCCAGTGCTCCAGTAGTCCAGTTGAAGAGGAAGCTCCTATTCAGGGGGAGCAAAATGGAAGTGAAAGGAAGCTCCTGCTCAGGGGAGTAGTCTATTGAAGAACCAGCCTCAGAGGAAAGGCAAGAGGATAGTTCACAGAAAATTCAGAAAGAGCCACAAGAAAGTCTATCTGAAACCGGTTTTGGAATGTTGAAGGCTCAGGGAGAGGTTCTGTCCTCAATGCAGTCCAGTGTGCAAGGGATACTTGCTAGTCAAGCTTCGACCACCTCAGAGCTCTCTTAGTCAGAAATGCAATGAAGTGGTTAATAAAGAAATGTCTGAAATGAAGCGATGCTAGCAGTTCTTTCAAGGTCAAGTGGAGTTTTCCTGCAGCTACTCAGAGCAGACCAGCTGTGTTCCCTGGCCACCAGGGCCTCCAGCTCAAGAGTCTCGGCCAGCAGGGCCATCAGTTCAAGCATCAGGGCCACCAGGGCCATCTGTGCAAGCTTCAGGGGCATCAGGACCCTCTTCAGTTGTCAGAGAAAGGTCAAGTCAAAGGGAAAGAGCCCATGACAGCTACTAAGGCCTGACACTTTTCTCTCTTGCAACTCCAACCCTCTCTTCACCTTCATCTCCTTCTACAGCCCCTCCAGCACCACCAACTCTCAAACACCCTCGTCTCGCACCCAACCTTCTTCCTCTCTCATTCATCTCAACCTTCTTTCTCTCCCACTCCTTCTCACACCTCAGCTCCATCATCCTCTCACCTTCTTCACCTCTCACTCAAACACTCCAATTCACCCGTCTACATCCTTCAATCCCAAACACCTCTTCTATCCTCCTACTCCTCCTTCTTCTGTCACTCTCATTCGGAAAAACTTCACTACTTGGTGTCTTTGACACAAATCTGCCAGATGATTTTGAGAGAAATATCCTTATCACCATTCTCTCCACTGCCACTCATATCCACAGGACTGATCCTCCCAGTCTGCCAAGGAAAAGAGGAAACAATCATCCTCTGTCAGCATCTCCTCCTCCCCATATTTCCTCCTCTTTGGTACTCTCTCACCCTTGAACCTCAGAGAAGATTCCTCTATAAGGAATATCTTCAAAATGCATCCTCTCTACCATCTATGGTATCCTTTCCTCAACCTCTCTGAGCATCTAAACATTGTTCTTCTCTTACCCAGTTGTCCCACCTCAAAAATCCAAAATCTTTGAGGGCACTGAGTTCAAGACTGAAGATCAGTGGGCCAATGTCAAGGCGCAACAAAGCTCTATACAGCAAATACTTGACTGCCAGGGCAGGATCTCTTACCCATCGAGCTCACCCACTCACTCTTCTGGGTTCATTATTCAGCATAAGAAGTCGTGGGGGACCCTTCATTTGAAAGAGATCAGAATTGCCAAGACTTTTCAGCTGTACAGTGACTTTTGCTATTTGAACAAGCTGCCTGAAGTTCAGTTCTACCAATTTCATTCAGCTGTAGTGATGCTGAGATCAGAACGTCTAGTAAATCTTCCCATCATAGTGGACTTTGCCGATCTCAAAGTTGACTCTCCTGTCTTTCTGCCAAAGCTACATTCCCTAGTTTTGACTAGATGCAGGCTCCCATGCCTTTGACATGTTTGCTAAGCAGATGGGGAGAATGTCCACCAAGCAAAATAGAATGCCCTCCTTTTTGGGGTTTATCTTCAGGAATACCACTCTGGCTGCATTTCCTCTCAAGTTCTGGCCCCTCTCATTTCTGAATGTGAAAGGCTTACTCCCACCATATGGGAAACTCTCTACAAGGAACCCCATCTCCAGTTACAAGCCATCAACAGTCCTTGGCTCGTCAAGATAAGCCATTCTATCAGCCGAAGCCTTCATGGATCTCAACTCCATAAATCCAATTCAGATATCTATGTTTAGTGGGCAGCCAGATATACTGCCTTCTATGCTCTGAAGCAGGATCTGCTTGCTCAGAAGATTTTCTATCCAATCTCTCTGGATAGATTTCTCCATCGTGCCAGCTTTGGAAAGAGCACTTACTTCAGATTCATCTTGGACAAAGATCAGTATGAAGAATTCCTGGAAGAGCAGCGACAACTTTACATTCAAAGGGCCATTCCATCCATGGGTCCTATTTTTTGTTGCTCCGGAGTTTTCCATCAAATTTTGAAGATCTTGGAGATCAAGCATGGGCTGTCATCTCACAGCATGCCTCCTTTATCTCCAATGTGTTATCTTCTCCTAATTAATACAATGACTTCTCTCTTCTTTGTCTCATAGACTATCTTTTGCTTATTGACAAAATGGGGGGAGAAAACTAAAGCCATTCTGAAAACATGTTTATTTTTGTATGATGTTTAGTATATTTTTGTCATCAAAAAGGGGGAGATTGATGACCAAACTGTCCCCATATAAAATAATTCATTATTTATATATTAATTTGATGATTAACAAAAAATTACTAATGAATTACTTGAGTCTTGAGGACAGGAAATAAAGCAAAAAGAAAAAAATTCAAGACAATCAGGTAAAGTCTCATTTTATGTCTTGTCCAAGTCTTTGTATTAACTTCTTCATAATTCATATAGACTTCTATGATAATCAGAACGATTCCCTTTATAACTTCATGATAGTCATCATAACGATTCATAAGTATTATGATCAAACAAATCGATGCGTAACGATTCCTAAAGATTCATAACGATCTATAAGACAGCGCAACGACCTGTCTGCGTAACGATTCTTTAGTTTCGTAACGATTTTTTGAAACTCGTAACGACTTCCTAGCCGTAACGATTTCTTAGTACTCGTAACGATTTCTTAGTTCTCGTAACGATTTCTTGAAATTGAAAGACTTCCTAGCCATAACGATTCTTTAGTACTCGTAACAATTTCTTTAGTTCTCGTAACGATTTCTTTGAAACTCGTAACGACTTCCTAGCCGTAACGATTTCTTTAGTTCTCGTAACGATTTCTTTGAAACTCATAACGACTTCTAGCCGTAAAATCTTTAGTTCTCGTACGATTTCTTTAGTTCTCGTAACGATTTCTTTGAAAACTCGTAACGACTTTCTAGCCGTAACGATTTCTTTAGTTCTCGCAACGATTCTTTAGAGTTCATAACGACTTGCTAAGTGTTCATAACGATTTGCTTTGCGTAACGATTTCTTTAGATCTCACAACGATTTCCTTAGAGTTCATAACGACTTTGATAAGTGTTCATAACGATTTGCTTTGCCGCAACGATTTCTTTAGAGCTCATAACGACTTGATAATGTTCATAACGATTTGCTTGCGCAACGAGTTCTTTAGAGCTAATAACGACTTGATAAATGTTCATAACGATTGCTATGACTCATAACGATTTCATAAGTCATACAGTCATCGATTCATATCTGATATTTTATTCATCTTAAAGCATTGACAGTCAAAGCCCACGTAGACATCTTCTGACGCTTTTGCATTTATGAGATCTGAACATATCTCTACATGCATGCAGATCATATCATCCTTTAAAGCGCCTACTCTGATAACATCTTTTAGACCTAAGTCTTTGGCTTTACTATTTTCATGACTTTGCTACTGACGTTGACTGACATCAGAAATAGCTTACCTGTCTGCTATTCAAGATTGACATCTGTGCAGACCTCTGAACTAGCTTCATGGTACAACGTTAAACAAATAGAAGCCGGCGGATATCTTGGAAGATCTCATCTTTTGCGTTGCTCAAGTAATCAAAAGACTGTTGACAGGAAGCTTCCAAGACTTCAGATATCATTAATTTAGGTCTACGATACTTAAAAGAGAGAGAACGGACTTTTAACGTCTAGATTTCAAATTGAAGATAATATACAAGTCAGAAGAACAGAAGAACAACGTTCAAGAAAAGCATTCAAATCTCTGAAGAAAAGTGTAGAGCAGAAAAACTTCATTCTCTTAGCTTTTGCTCTTTTTGCTCTCTTCTAGCCAGTGAAAGATCATTTGGAGAGAGCTGTGTAGTTCTGAGAGTGAGCCTAGATTTAGATTCTTCGCTCTCAGTGCTAGGTCCTTCAGATCATTGCTGTTGCAGTTGATCGAGGGGCTTGTCTTTCAATCCTCTCTTGGTGTGTTCCTTCTGGTGTGAAGGAAGACCTGGTGGTGTCAGGGGGTGTTCCCTTCTGGTGTGAAGGAAGACCTGGTGATATCCGGTGTTGTTCCTTCGGGTGTGAAGGAAGACCAGCAGAGCTGGGTGTTGTTGTAGTGTCCTTAAGGGGGACTGTACCCTTGTTAGTGAAATCCTGAGGTATTGCTCAGGGACTGGACGTAGGTCTCCTGTGGAGAGGAGTTCTGAACCAGGATAAAATCTGTGTCTTGTGGTTGTGCTCTGTGTGTTTGCTATCTCATTTCCTCTAACTCTAATCATCGTTTGAGTTGTTGTAATCCTTTTAGTGAACAGGTTCTAATCAAAGATCAAATTTTTAATAACCCATTCACCCCCCCTCTGGGCTAGCTATCTGGGCAACACCTCGGGGTATGCCCCAGGCTCTTGTACTTCTTTTCAATTATGTGAAAATTTGGCTATGTAATCTTGTGAATTATATTTATAAAATGTGGTGTTCCTTTGTGTTTACACGGACATGTGGTTTGGTTTCCCTTGCGAGGCTTCGGCCCGTTCGCGGGAGGCGGATCCTTATTAAGCTTGTTATCGATTTAACGGGATTAAGTAAGGCTTTCCGTCACACATTATGTGCTATCTGAAAATGGTCATGTTGTGTTAAATGTGGTTGATACAAACGCTACTGAGCATTCAAATACTGCTATTACAGTTTGTCCATCGCAAGGTGAGGTCGGAGTTTCTAAGTGTGGTGATGAAATTAATGGGACCAGCGCTAAGGGCATAGCATCTACTAGTGCCTCAGCTCCTGTCTCTGACCAGCCACGTAAAGAATTGGAAAACTGTGCACCTGTTTACCATGTTATATCCCTACCAGGTTCTGAAACCTTACCTATGGACACTGATTTTACAATTATCCACTCAAACTTTGTTGGGCCGGAAAATGCTGAAGCTAAGAAGGTTGATGGTGTTAAAACTAGATCCTCTCTGCGCAGGAGCGCCTCTGTGAATGCCTCCCAATGATTCCTTATGAAGAGCCTCATTGGAATATTAGGGGGATAGGTAATACTCAGTCTATTAACCGCTTAAAGTATCTTATCCGAAAATTCCAGTGGTTTTTGTTGCAATTATTGAACCTAAGCTTATGAGTGATAAAATGAGAGACATAGACTCAAGCTCGTATGCATTCCTGCCTTGTCAATTATAATGATAGGGGCCGTATTGGTTATTCTGGAAACGGATGTTATTGTCCACTTGGTTCAAGCTCTGATCAGTTCATAACTGTGCGCATTAGCTCTTCTTCTTACCCGGAATTTTTGTTGACTATTGTTCATGCTAGTTGTCTGTTGACCGACCGTAGAGAGCTGTGGGATAGCTTGGTGGACTTCTCTGCGTCATGTGATAAGCCTTGGCTCGTTGGTGGTGATTTCAACAGTATCCTGGATCTGTCAGAAAAAGGGGTGGTCGCAGGGCTTTTGAGCGATCCAGTATAGACTTCCAAGCTTGTGTTTCTGCGGCCGGTTTAGAGGATGTGGGTTTTTCAGGGAGTAAATTCACCTGGTATAATGGTCAACATGCTAATGGCATTTGGACTAGACTGGACAGGGTCATGATGAAATGGTGATTGGTTGCTCACTGTGTCTGCTCTCAATGTGCAACACTTATCTGTGCTTGTAGCGATCAACCCCTCTGTTGATCCCCGAGTTAGATGCTCCTGATGTCCATCATGGTTTTGTTTTCAGAAAATGTGGACATCTCATGAGCGATTTCTCCAGACTCTAAAACCTCTTAGGATTCTGCTCCGTGTTCTACCCTCCCTCTATTAAATATGGTGATGAAGCTGAAGCATATGAAACTTTGCTATAGACTGGATCAAGAATGTATTTAAGAATGTCCATGATAATGTCTTGTTGCTGAAGAGGCGCACTCTATAGCTCAAACTATTTTGAGATGATTCACCACATGAGAATCGTGTTCAGCTCTCTGTTGCCAGGGATGATCTTGCTCGTGTCCATGCCTAGGAGGAAATGTTCTGCGGCAGAAAGAAATCTAGATTAAAGTGGCTGAAGGAGGGTGATGGTAACACAAAATTTTTCCATGCTTGTGCAGCTTCTCGTAGAAGGCGTTCAGCCATAAATCAGATCCAAGTGGACACTGGCATGCCTGTGACCGATAAAGAGGAGATGGTAAATTTATTCGTGTCTCATTTTACTACTGCCTTTACCTCTGCACCACCATGTTGATCAACGCCTATTGGAGGATATTCTAGGTATGGTGGATGATGTGAAAAACAATTCACTTTGTGTGGTTCCTAATGCTGAGGAAATCAAAAGTGTTGTTATGTCTATGTCTCCTGATAGTGCTCTTGGGCCTGATGGATTCACTGGCCTTTTTTTCACAAACTGCTGGGACTTTATTCAGAATGACGTCGTGGCTGTAGTTCAAAGTTACTTTTGTGGTCATGCTTTGCCTAGAGGTTTTACCTCATCTCTTATTGCTTTGATCCCCAAGGTCGACACCCCTAAAACTTGTGCTGATTTCAGGCCAATCAATCTTTGCAATTTCTTTTATAAAATCATATCCTGCATCATCAATGACAGACTAGCACAGGTTTTACCTATTCTGATTTCTGAGCAGCAGGGTGCATTTGTTAAAGGTCGGAACATTTATGAGAATGTGGCTCTGGCTGGGGAGTTGGTTCAGCATTTGCAGAAACGATGTAGAGGAGGTAATGTTATTTTTAAGCTGGATATGGCCAAGGCATATAATGATCGGCTGGAGTGGGATTTCCTGTATGCTGTGCTCCGCAAGTTTGGTTTCTCCATTAGTTTTATTTCTCTAATTGAACCCCTACTCTCCAGTTGCTGGTTTTTTGTGTTATTAAATGGTGAAATACATGGCTATTTCAAGTCTACGAGAGGTCTTCGACAGGGTGATCCTCTCGCTCCAGCCTTGTTTATTCTTGCGGAGGAAGCTTTAAGTAGGGGACTCAGCTCATTATTCTACCGCAGCAATGGTGGAGCATTTCAAACTCTTCAAAGATGTCGTCTGGTATCTCACTTACTCTTCACTGATGACATGCTTATTTTCTCCAATGGCTCTGTTAGACACATCAGGAGGCTTATGAATTTTCTAAGGGCGTATGAGGGGTCCTCGGGTCAGCTGATCAATGTGGCCAAAAGCTCTTTCATTGTGGCAGACAAAGCTCCTATTTCCCTCAGTCGATCTATTGCTGACATTACGGGTTTTGTTCAGGCCAAGTTGCCAATCAAATATCGGGGTTTCACTTTTGTTGGAAGGAGGAGGCCTTGTTATTTGTTCATGTCCTTGCCAAAACCGCTGCCAAATTGCAAACCTGGAAGTTGGGGTCCTTTCCTCTGGGGGAGGCTGTTCTCATAAGACATGTTCTATCTGCTCTGCCAATCTATACGATGTCCTCCAGGCTATTCCTACAACTGTCATTAAGTCCTTCCACAGATTGCTGGCCAACGTTTTCTGGGGCTCTTATGATGGTTCGCCCAAAAGACACTGGATTTCCCGGGACATTATCTCCCAACCCAAAGAATGTGGCGGTCTGGGGGTACTCAATCTTTCCTAAATGCAACTTGCTTTGAAGACCAAAATGCTTTGGAGGGCGATTTCTGGCACTTCTCTTGGGGTCATTTCTTTCAGGCTAAGCACTTTTATCACTCTCACTATTCCACTGCTTCTTTCATTTGTTGTCTGCTGCGGACATAAGATTATGGCACAATGCGTCCCGCCTCATTGCAATAATCATCGGGTTATGGTCAAAGGTCTGGGGTTCTTAGGCCAATTTTTGGTGGATGTTTAGACTGGATCGGCCCCCCTTAGGCACTTCCTCCCTGATCAAGTTTGGTTAAATTTGCCTAACAAATGTTGGTCTATTAATCAGGTGATAGCTGATCCCACTCGCCATCATATTCATATTGCTCAGCAGTTCTGCCCTCCCTCCCTTCTTGGTCACATTTTAGCTTGTAATGGTGGTCTGGATAAATGGATTTGGTGCCCCACCACCAATGGTGAATTCTCCACGAATTCTGTCCAGAAACTTCTGCATGGTGCCCCTAGGTATGGCTGGTCTAAAATTTGGAGTCCCCATGTACCGATCAAGTGGTCGGTTTTTATATGGAGAATGGTACGTAATTGTGTACCAACTGATGATGTTATAGCCATCTGTGGTATCCGTTATGCTCAAGGTGTTCCTGCTGCCGTACTCCTCACTGTGAAACTGGTGTTCACCTTTTCTTCCATGGGGAAGTGGCAACTGAAGTTTGGTCAAGCCGTTTTGTTTTCTAAATTTCTGCAACAAATCGGTTACTAATGCTGCTCATGGTGGTCTTTCTATATTTCTGGTTTGCATTGTTCCACTTCTTGGGGGCATCTTGCTAGACTTATATTCTAGCAGTCATATGGGAGATTTTTGCAGCCGTAACATAGCCAGTTTTGATGCTCAGCCAATGGTGGCCTGTCAGTTTTTATATAAAGTTATGGTGCATGTTTCTGATTCTCAAAAAATTTATCCTTTCCGTATCATGGATCTGTCCGCCCATCACAGGAATCTCCTCCAGCTATGGGGTATCGCCCTTCAGGTGCCTGCGCATCCAACCCCTCTAATTGTCAGATGGTATTTGCCTCCTCCTGGAAGACTGAAACTCAATGTTGATGGTGCTTACAAATTGACATCTAGTACTGCTGCCGGTGGAGGTATTCTCAGGAATGAACTGGGTGACATTATATTTGCTTTTGCTGCTAGATATCCTGGTGTTCATTCTAGTCTTGAAGCTGAGGCTCTGGCTCTTCGGGATGGAATAATATTGTGCTGTGAAAAGGGCTTCTCGGATTTTCTTATTGAGAGCGACTCCCTAGTGCTGGTGCATATCATGAAGGGTCAATATGCTTGCCCTTGGCGACTCTCCTTTGCTATTCATGATATTTTTCATCATTGTCAGGACCTACATGTTTCTTTCAGTCATATTTACCGAGAGGCTAATCAGGTGGCTGATAGTCTTGCTGGTCATGGTTGTACTATTACTAGTTCTTGTATTGTCTGGTCATCTTGGGCTGATCTTCCTCCTTCTGTTAAGGGGCCCTATCGCCTTGATAAGATGGGGTTCCCTTCCATCAGGCCCTGACTATCCTTTGTAATGTTTTTGATATCTATAAAATTTCTGATAGGTGTGTGGTGGTGGAGTGACTAACTCATCCCTTCGTTGAAGGGGTAAGCACTCTCCTACCACCCTATCGGATATTTAATTAAAAAAAACCATTGTGTTCTTAACGCAATAGCTGGTTGCGTTCTTAATTCTGATGATTTAAGAACTCTAGGTCGGCCAAACATAGCAGAGGAAGCTCTTTTTGGACAGGAGGAGGTTTTGGAGCTGGGTTTGTGGCGATTAAGGTTGTGTGGTGTGCAGTTTGGTGTGCTCTCGACGCGAGGACGTTGCTCAGAGAGTGGGAAACATTGATCTGTCGTTGTTTTTCACGTTCTTCACGTAGGTAGGGAGATTCTACTCATTTTCTCATTGTAGATGGGTGTAATTGTTGTTTTTGATGCGTGGAACGAGTTCTAACTATTAGATGGCATGTTATTGTAACTGTTAGACTAGTTGTAGTTGGTTTGCATGGATGTTTAGCTGTGTTTTATGGGGTTTCTGAAAGTGGTACTTCCGGATTGGTGTTCTGTCTATGAAGACGATGACCCTAGGTGTTGCGTTCTGAACGTGACGGCTGGACCTATCGTGTTCACGTTTAGAACTCGTCGTATCGGGGCATTGCGTTGTGAACGCGATAGACAACCCCGTCATCTTCTGGCTTCTGAGGGCTCAGAGCCTATTTTACTTGGTATGAATATAATGTAATGCCATTTTATGTATTTATAGTATTATAGTGGTGCTTTGGTACGTGTTCAGATTAGAGGACACCGTGTTGACATGGCTTGTGCATGTGTGGAGAGTTGGGCAGTATGACGCCTTTCGTGGTTAACTCTCGAGTCGGGTACTACAGGTTCTCTGTGATCCAGACATGTTAGTGCTCGGGGTTTATCCCTCTATTATGTGTACCATAAATGTTTGTGTCATCTTCTTGAACACCCTCACTCATCTGTCGAGTTGTACGTCTAGCTGAGGGAAAGACGACAGTGGGCAGCGACTTATGGTGGGTTGGTTCTCTATTTAGTCGCTTGTAGCACGTTTGTAGGTGGGGGACGGACATCGGTAGACATACTGGTCCCCAACTAGTCTCGTGTTCCATAGCCTCACTCTAAGGGTTCCAGAACCCTTGGAGGTGTGTCAAGTGTGGGTCTGCAGCGTGTGACATTGTAGATGCGGTGTTGATTGGTCTCCACAGCTTGTTGGTACTGTAGAGGTGGAGCCGCAGTTAGACCTTCCGTTCGTGGTTGCGAGACTGAAAAGTAGTTTTGTGTGGTTTGTTCAGGTCAGTAATTGGTGTCACGAACCAAGCTTCGTGATCTGAGTGTGGCATTGCCCTTCTTTAGCTCGTACACCTATATGTGATTTACCATTTATTTATAAATGTTCAGTACACAGTTGATAATATTGTTTATTTAATTTTAGCTCTTAGTTCCTTACATGTAGAACTTTATTAATTGTTTGGCTTTTAGCTGAATTACTCCTGCTGCTCGCGAGATTGTGTAGTACCAATTTTGAGGGAGTTTTCCTACTGAGCTAGTGACTTGTGAGGCTCACATGCCTACTTCCCCCTTTCAAGTGAAAGGAGAGCAGGAGAGTTCCCATCCCTCTTCTAGTTCTGAGCCACATCATAGGGGAGGTGGGCCTATGCCACTAGCAATGTAATTTTCTGTTCTTGTTCTCACCTTGGGATATGCCCTAGGATGTTGTACCTTCACTTTCTGTTGACTCCAATTGAGATGTGGCTATGTAAACTATGTGTAAATATGCATAGGAATGTATAAAAATGTGCACTATTATGTATTTTTAAATGTCTCTTTTATGTTCTCACGGACTTGAGTAATGGTATCCCTTGCGAGGCTTTAGTTTGTTCATAGGAGGGCGGAGTCGGGTCGGACTCGTTATTAAGTTAACGGGTTTGAACGATGAGGACCGCTATAGAAATAGGAATTAAAGAAGAAAATTAGGTCCAATTCGAGTTAGAGTTGAACTGGGATCCATATGCTAAAACTGTGACCCATCAAGGAAGGGTTGCTTGTTATTTTAAATCTATTTCATACTAAGAAAAAGAAGGCATATTAGAGGAAGGAAACCGAAGAAAATGGCACAGGTCTTGGATTTTTATTCCTATTGGGAATACTAGAGCTAAATCCCTTTAAATAAAATCGCAGACCTAGCCCAGTCGTCTCTCACTGCTGTTGGAGATTATAGACGTAGAAAGGAGCTAGCTGGAGGGAAGAGAGAGTCGCATCAATTTTGAAGACCTACTGGCACCATCGTTCTTCTTTCTTTCTTTTGGGTTACATGAAGAGACTTGGAGAGAGAAGGAGCACAGTAGGCCAAGGACTTGCTGCCTTCATCGATCTTTGTGATTTTCTATTGAGATCATCATAGATTGAGATAGGGGTTCTCTCAGGCTACACATAAATAAGAATCTATCAGTAGGTGAGTTCCATGATAGAAATAAAAAATAGTCCTTGAAGATATTTCAAGGCACATATAGTTCATGCTCACTGTGTTCTCTATGATAGATTGCTACTGTTCACATGATAAATCCTGTACATATGATTATGTTGTTTAAAAGCCATGTTCTTGTGCTTGTCGTGCTTAGTTCAATGATTTCTTGAATTCTATCATAATTCTTAATATTTCTTGAACTTCATTCCTAACATATCTGATTATGAAGAAATTTTTATTCACAGATCCTTAATCATAGCCATAATTTTACTTAGATTTATTGCACTATTAATTAAACATATTAATTCTAGATTGTAATTAATCAAGAAACTAGATTATTCAATTATTAAGTTTTAGATTATTAAACTGAGTTCACACTATTAAATAATGAAGTTACACGATATTAAAATATCAAGTTCCAATAAAGGAAGAAGTAAGTCTTAAGGACCAATAAAGAACGAGTCTTAAGATACATGTGAAACAAGTCCTAATGAAAGACGAGATAAGTCTTATGAATCCAGACAAAAAGTCTTAAGACTAAGTTAAAATGAATCTTCAGAAAAAAGACAAAACAAGTCTCACAAAACGATTCTCATAAAATGAGTCTCGAGGAACGAAAAAAAAAAGAGAGTCATAAGACATGTTAGAAATCGAGTCTCAGAAAATGAGTCTCAAAATCGAGTTCCACTGGTTAAAGAATTGATTCCCAAACATTTAAAAATCAACTCTCAAGTTCACTAAATCGATCCCCAAACCCAATACATACATCGGTCGACTTGAATCGATTGTTTGGTTGATCAACTTTCTTCTAATATTGACAAGTTTTTGTGAACTCCATCCGTCGACCTGAATTGGCTGTGTAAGACCCGACCCTCTTGGGCCCTTGGCCCTGTCCTTAGCGTCGCGTTCTTGTCACGGCATCTGATGGCGTCGCGACTACTTTTCTGACTTATTTGACCGATGTCCTTTATGTCAGAACGGCTTTGTTGGGTGTCAGGTGCGTACAGTGTTGATGCGACCTGACAGGCAGTCACGTTCTGGTTTTCCCGGTCTTTGAGGTTTGACCACTTTTAGGGTTGCACCGGGGCAGGCGGTCACGACAGGGTCGCGACACCCTGGGGCGTCGCGACATGGTTAGTGTCTCACCGGCCCGACCGGTCACATCTTGGGGCCCATCGGTTTAAAATCGAGGCCGGCCCCATTTCCCCCTCTCCCCCTTTCCTTTTCTTTCTTCTTCCTTCTTCCTCTCTCGAGCTCTCTCGTGTTCTCCGACAATTCTTGGCATTCGTGGTGCTCGTGGTGAGGAGGTGACGTCTCCTTCGTGTAGGGGACGTGCTCGTGGTGCTTGGAGCGAGGAGGAGGTGGCCATTCCGACGTGAAGGCCCCAACGGGTCGGCTCTACTCTTGGAGGTAGGGACTCTTGACTCCTCTCGTTCTAGCATTCTCCCTTCCCCCTTGAGATGGTGATTTCTCCGTGTTTGGGGTCATAGGGTGTGTGAGGATCATGCTCGTGGTGAGTGAGGTTTCCTTCGAGCGTAGATTCCTTGTAATCCTTGTTTTATGGGGTTTGAGGGTGGCTTGTATGGTTTAAAGGCTTTCCTACATGTTTAGCATGCTCCCCTCCCCCCTTGTGGATGGTTTGTACTATTTTTGGGGCGGTTTCCGGGAGGACTGTATCGGGACCCCGCTCGGCTGAGATCGCTACCGCTATAGAGGTCACGACCGGAGAGGCCGCCGTGACATCATCGCGACGCTCTGAGCCACCGCGACATGGTCGTGATGGGCTTGGGCATTGTGACAGTGTCACGACAGCCTGTGGCGCGACAAGGTTGTGATGGCCTGATGCGTCGCGACAGCATCAGAGATAGGTAAGTCTTGCGGAGTTCCATTTTCTGTGGAGTCTTCACCATTTCTGGTTCTTTCTGTACCCGTGGAACCAGTGCTAGTTTCTTAGTACAGTCCTACACTAGTTGCTCACCCGGTGCTCGGCACTTGAGGGCTTTTCTCGTGAGAGGTTGTTACCGTTGCCTTGGACCCCCATGCCCGCACACCTGTTGAGGGAGTACTCCGGGCGGCGGGCGTGCTCGAGTTGCAGACTCTGGAGCGGAGGGGAAAATGGTGGTTAGGACAGTGGAGTTGAGTCGTTAGCAGAGCTCTCTTAGTTGGTCTGGGACGCCGAGGTCATTTGGAGTCCTTCCCGACCAGGCCAATTAGTCCTTTTCTCACTGCCTCGCTCTTTGTGACCCCGAAACCACTTTGAGAGGCCAGGCGTGGGACCGTAGTCTGGACAAACTACGGCAGTTACTATTGTGTTACTTGTGTTCCTACCACACTCTGACGAGAAATGGAGGTTTGGACCTGGGTCGAGGATAAGACGTCAGTGGACGCACCTGACCGGTTGACTAGTGGTAGCGTTTTCCGTAGCTAATGTCTCTTGTCCAGACTGGGTTCTCCCTGTCTGCATTGCCAGCTGTGTGATGGTCACGACGTGTAGGTTCTACGGAGTTTCCGACCGTGGTGTCCTTCCGTACCGTTGCTATATAGTAGCTTTGCTTCCGCACTTTCCTTTGTAGGGTAGAAGATATAACTATTGTTATTTAATTGTTTATATATTCTTCTGCCTGTTAGAGCCAGTAGGAGATTGGTAGTCCCTACTGAGCTTCTGTTGTGAAGCTCATCCCTTCCTTTTCCAGGTGAGACTTCTCAACATCGGCAGGGCGCGTGTCGGGCGAAGGAGGCGAGGCGGTATTCGTCGTCCCCGCAGCTAGCAGTGTTTTCCCTTTTCAGTTGTACATCACCCTCGAGGGTATGCCCCTAAGGGCTTTGTCCTTCCCTCTTTACTTGTACTAGTGTGTGTTTGTTGGGACTGTACCTAGAGTGCTACGCTGCAGTCTCGCTCTTCTTTCTGCTTCCGCATGTGTGCTTCTAGTTCAATAGTTGACATTTATTTCCTTACATATTCTGTTAGTCTTGTGTTATAGCCCTTCGGGTCCCAGATCTATGGGCGGCGACTGCGAAAATTGGGTCTCGGCTTGGGCCGAGGGTTAGGTTCTCGGGGTCATTACAAACTGTTTGGTTGACCGACTGGTTTTCTTGTACTAACTGTTTTCTTTGATGATTTTGATTGACCTATTTCTAGTCCTTAGTTAACCAATCAGGCTTCCAATGGTTATTAATTCATGATTCTTTCCTAGTGAATCATGGTTAGATCCTTAATGTTCCTAAACAGGGTTGAACTTCTTACGGTGACTCTGAGCTATACCACCTGAAACTCATAATCAACAATGATTGTCTAATTGTTATATGAGATCATGGATCCACAACTAATGTTTGACAAATAAGGGCCTAGTTTGCTCTTGGGAGGAGCACTCAAAAAGTGCATATGCTTGTAGGAGTTAAATTGACTAGAGTGTTTGACATTACACCCAAGTACTTGACATGTTTGATTAAATGTGACAATCATCCCATGAATACTTACTTGACATGTTACTTGCTTAACTTGTACATGTGGCCTAATAAGGTGTTTATCATGTTATGACAAATTTACTTGATTCACTCTTGTACTTGTTCAGTACTGTTGGCCGCAAAATGATATGGAAGCAAGCTTTCTAGAAGGGGGGGGGGGGAATAGAATAGCTGCAGAAATACTGAAAACTAAATAACAAAAATCACCACTTGAAAACTTCGATTAGTGAATGTAGTTGTGTGCGGAGATAGAGTAGCAGTGCGAAGCAAATTTAAACAATCACACAAGAACATAGAAATTTTATCCTGGTTCAGTACTTCTCAAGTGGAAGACCTACGTCTAGTCCCCAAGCAAATCTTGGGATTTCACTAACCAGGGTACAATCCCCTCAAGGATATACAAACCCCCAATTCCCCGCTGGTCCTCTTCCTTTTTGAGTAGGAAGTAAACTCACTTCTATTATAGGTCAAGAAGCCACCCTCTTGGAATAAATCCCAGTGCGGTTCTGCTAGACTTAAACCCCCAACTAGGTTTTGCTGACACCAACCCCAGCTAGGTTCTTCTCTTAACCCAAGGGGAACACTGTGTACAGTCCCACAACTGGACAGAAACCACCAGCACCTCGATGGCCTTCTCTTCACACAGGAAGAGGAACACTATATATAGTCCTACAGCTGGACCAAATCTTTCTTAGAAAATGAAAGAACAGACTGAGAGCTTTAGAAGATGAACACTAAGGAACTCAAACTCACAGCTCACAAACTCTCCCCCAGATTTACATTGATGCACAGAGAGAGTGAAGAGAGAAAAGAAGCTTGAAGCTTGAAGACTTCAGATGGTTGCGTGCACACTTCTTCTTGGGTTCGAGCTCTTTCTCTCTTGCTTTGAGTGTGTATGACGTTGAGGCTTCTCACTAGATGTACACTCTTTCATAAATTTTCAGAAAGGCTCATATGTTATTCTTCACCCTTGCTTCATATTTTTATGGAGCAGTTTGAACAGATCCGTTGGAAGTCTTTAGACGTTGCTCATCTTCTTCTGTCTAACTTGGTGTAGAGGGAAATCTAGATATCTGTAGGCATAGAAGATAGAGTTAGACTAAAAAGGTCTTCTGAAAAAAGGCCCATACCTTGCCTTACTTCCATGTTTTCTGTTGACATCCAGACATGTTAGGTACGACCTTTTTTATCTAACAGGAAGGAAGGAGTCCTTATTTTCTGCTGACAATATCTCACCTACCTTGAAGGATAGACAACAAAAAGATCTTCAGTCAGACAATGAAATAATAAGATAATATGTGAAGTACATATGAATTTTTTAGTTGCCGCCACAACATTTTGGAATGTTTGAAATATAGAGGCAATTGATGTTTAAGTATAGAAACTTCGACTGTAAAGAAGTTGGAGTATATATCACACTTCAACTTTCTAGGAGTCGGAGTTGGTCAACTTCAACTCCTCAGAAGTCGAAGTTGGAGTATGCACACTTCAACTTTCTAGGAGTCAGAGTTGGTCAACTTCAACTTTCCAAGAGTTGGAGTTGAACCACTTCGACTTTCCAAGAGTCAGAGTTTGAACAACTTCGACTTTTCAGGAGTCAGAGTTGGACTTCGTTTGTTCAACAGCCGATATCATACTTCAACTTTCCAGGAGTCGGAGTTAGTATGATATATATATGTACTAGTTGTGGACTTAGAAAAATTTTGAGCAAATAGAAGAACATATGTGTTATCAAAATATAGTGTTTATAAAATTCATTCTTCTGTGATACTATTATAGTGCATTTGAAGATTATATATGTAGATGGTTATGCACACATTAATTAAGTAATTGTATTAACCAAAACACGAGATATGACAAAGTTAAACTTTAGTGTGATAATGCAAGAATATATTGTATTCATGGAAGAAACATGATATGAAATATATTGATGGTATTATTAAGTTAAACATGGGTTTTGTTATCACCAAAATAAAGGATAAAATATAAGAGTGGTTCAACAGGTACTTCTTGCATGCTCATATACTCTTGATACTAGTTATCAACACCAACACCTATTTAAATTGCACTCTTGTCATTGGAATGTTCAACTTGTTATTTTGATAGTCACTTAAAGCCTCCTAGATAAGGGACATAAATCCTATTAAGCATCTTACTCATTTAGATGTTTTATATTTTTCAGGCAAAACTGGTGATGATGAACACTGATGGAAAGGGACAAGAGTGATGAGCATTTCAAGTTATCTAGTTGTAGTAGCTGACAGTAAAGTCTTTTAGTTCCACAATTGTATTATGACATGATGGGACCTATATAATTGCCTCTGATTAGAAGATGTAATAGACCTATGATCTAAGTTTAACAAAAGTATAGCTAACTGTTATAGCTAAATTCTGAATTGTCCAGTGAATGTGATTGTCCAGTGAATGTTATGAATTAGTACTATATATAATATATATATATATATATATATATATTATATATATATATAGAGAGAGAGAGAGAGAGAGAGAGAGAGAGTAAGCTATGATACGACAAATGCCTTTAGTGCGGCCTTGCTGTATCATAGCACCAACCATTGGATTGAAATCCAAAGGGTGGAAATAAGAAAGGAAATATAGAAAGCAAACTGTTGCCATGATATGTCACGTCCTGACATTAATATATCTATAAATGTCCTAACGTGAGTGAATAAGAAATCAAGAGTAAATTTTAAACTTTTCCAGCAAAAATTGCTCGGGGCTTCACTAAAGAAAAATTAATTAATTGTCATTCTTTAGGTATTACTCGATTCTCCAATTACAACTCAAAGGCAGACGCTGCAAAGGTTGATCTCTCATCTCACAAATCCCGATGTCCCGTCTTCTAGAGTTGCAGATTACCTGGGAAAATGTAGGTATGAGCAATCTTTCTCAGTAGGATTTATCCTCCAAAATCAAGGAATGTAAAAGTTTACATGAGTCAAAGATAATTGTGGTACAAGAATGTAATAAGTACTGAGTACAAGTAACGAGATTGGTACAAATCAGATCGTAGATGAAGTGAACCATGATTATCAAACAGTAACAAGGATGAAGTAATATGTCAATGAACTGACATATAGTGACCATAAGTGAAATAGCAATGCATGAGCATATGAACAATAGTTCAGAAGAAAATAGTGAAAGTGTATGTGTAGAGATGCCTTATCCACTCCTCAAGCAAGCAATAAACATTCATGTCTCAACATAATTCATGGAAATGTCGACCAATTTAGAATATAGTGGTGTCATGCCAAACACCCCGTGGATCCATACCGCTCTATGTAGATTAAACGAATTCGGGTGCTCCTCCCGGGACTAGATCTGCCCCATTTTACAGAGGCATTAGTCCATGAGAGTCCGAAGACCCAAACGTACATCATCCCATTTCCATTTTTGATAAACATACATACATGGTAATTGGGCACTCATCAGAAGTAAAACAATATCACAGGAAGCAAGGTTCTATGAATTAGTGGTTAAAGATATCTAGAAGGTATAAGAAACAACATAATTTAGGATGTCCAAGAATAATCCGGGATGGATTTGGTTGATGGTTAAATAACTCATCCTAGTGGTATAGAAGTTTATAATTCAAGAAGATAGGAAAGACAATTTGTTTGGACAGTTCAGGAGTGTATTTGATGAAGAAATAGGTCTATTTATCAATAGAAACTGGTAGTTGTCGACATCTACTGCTTAGTTGTCGACAACTACTGTCATCAAAAATTGCATTGATGAAACTGGTCTTTAGTTGTCGACAACCAAATGGTGTTAGTTGGTTGTCGACAGTCACTGGCTAGTTGTCGACAGCTACTGGTTGGTTGTTGACATGACTGGCTGGTTAAGGCTACAAGCAGGGGATTCAAGCTCCGATTATACTCTAACACTGGAGACTTGATATTTGAGAATAAAGAGCTTTCTATGATCCACAAGAGTGATAATCAAATGACATCCAAGATGAGAGAGAGAAGGAAAGGGTGAAAATCTTACTGTCAGTAAACCAACACCCTTTTCTTTCTATTCAGGTAGTGGAAAAATCTTGTTTATACCAAAATTGACTTGCTAAGTAATCAGTAAATAGAATAATCAACTTGGTTTCAAGGTTCAGATTTCATCTAGCCCATAATTTGTAGAGCAAACAGTCATTCTTTGTATAATAATTGACCATGATCTAGTGGCACATATCAATCTAAGTACATTTCTCTTGTCATGTAGGAAATAAATCGAGGTTTCTAGTTTCATGATGTAATCTTGTGTTCAAAACATACTAACAAGGGATTGGAATCAGTTTTTCAGGATAGAAGTATATGGCCAACGATGGTATTACTATAGGACAAAGAAATTTATAAGGTTTGTTCGAGGTTTAGAAAATACAACCAGATGGAGTCCATGTTTGATTATTCTATCAGAAAGGATGGAATCAAAATTGAGTATTCTGTTGGAAAAAGATGATGTTTAGAACTAATGGATCCTTATGAAATCGTTGCTTGAAGATTTTAAAGCTATGGTCATATTCAAGAAAAGATAAAGCCCATGATTATTATGAGATAGATTAAGCAAGAATATACAAAAAAGTTTCTAGCAATCTAGAGTGGTAGTGACCAATATTGTCAGGGAGATGATATCAAAATCATATGATACATGAACATAGGAGGAAAACATGAGATTTGTTAAGCTTATTTAAAGTCACTAAAATAGAACCATGAGGTTGATTTGGCTTGTTCCAAAAGTTCTTACAGAGTATAAAACAAGCAAAAAATAAAGGTCTTTAGGGATGGAGAGGCCTGCGAATATATAATCAAGATTTAACAGGAGGCACCTACAAAGCATGGAACAAATAGGAAATATGGGTTTATACGGATGGAGAGACCATAAGCATGAAAATAAGAAATTAGAGAGGAATTGTAGGGAGGAGACTACCTAGCCAAAAGGATGCAAATCCTCCTATATTCCAGGTAAGATGTGCAATAGCAAGAGTTCCAATGATAGCGTAGCAGCAACAACAGTTGTAGCATCAGCAGCAGCAGCTGTAGCAGCAGTTGCAGCAGCAACAACAGCAATAGTAGTAGTTGCAGCAGCACCTCAGAGTGATGGACAAGTGAGCAAACTCCCCAAAGAGTGAGCAAGGGAGGATATATATAGACGTCCAGGTATTATGCATATATGGCACGTAGCCATACACTTGTTGTCATAATATCCCCCTTTTTACAGCCTAGCCACGTTTACCTCTATCCTTAACACGTATTTATGATACGTGTAACTCACCCACACAAGGGATAGGTGTCTTACATAGTCAAGATAATTGTTACATAAATAGGTTATGTAAATAGGATTTAATTCATCCAGATCCTTTGGCCCTTTCATTTGTATCCAAACGATGTTCAATCAAGTTGAAATTTCAAAAATAAGCTAATTGAAAAGTTTTACAAATTATAATGATTTTAGTTTAATTTTTGAAATTAATTTTTCATCTAGTAAAAATTACCCAGAAAATCATTGTGTCGACTTAATCTTGATATTCGTGCATCAAACAATTCATAATATTTATGTTTCTAGAATTATCACATTTTTTTGAGAATTATAGTATTTTCAAATTTCAATTCTATTATCGAATTCTGGTGGCACCCTGTTGGAGTGCGCACATCTGAAGACAGTATCGGGGTCACTTTACTAATGTAGAAATATCTCTAAAGTAAAGATAATCAGGTTTCTAGTAAATATTTATGTGTTTTATGAAAATTAGAATCTTCTCTAATTTTCGATCATATTATTATTTTGGTATTAAATTTTGGGCTGTTACATGATACCCGCCCTGTTTTCCATACAAGAAGCTTTTTACTTTGTTTTCATATTTTTTAAACTTTCACCGAAATCCTCAATATACATAGAAATTATTTAAACGATTGTATGGTCTAACAAGATTTGTTTTAATATTCTTTTCTTATTGATGTGGCTGCTCCTGATGTCGGCCTTAGCCGAGGTGACTGGTGACTGAGAAGTCCACGTGTTGCTGATGTGAGAGAGGATCATCCCAAATGCCGAGACTTACAAGACCACCGAGGGGGTTTGATGGGGAGACACTCTAACGCTCAAGTCAGTTGAAGTAATCTAGAAGTGTGGCAGAGTCTAGAGTAGATGAATCGCCTACAGACGAGCGTCGAGTGTACCCCTATATATAGTGGGCTGAGGAGCCTTGAACCGTCGGCTATTCCCACAGATCTCGCGCCATGATCCCGTAGCCATCGCACCACATCGGCTAGATCGTGGCCTTAATGGTCATTATGGAGTGCACAATACGCGGTCATTCACCCAACGGTCGAATAGTGGATCATTATGTGAGCCACGATGCCCGAGATTCTCACGGCCATGTCGTGCGATGCACATCATGTAGGTTGAGGTGAGCTTTTCTTGTCCTTAGTCAAGATCAACATCATCGGTCAAGGGACATCTAGGCTTCGGCCGAAACTGACGCTTTAGACTGAGATGTGGGAATTACCCATGTCATTGGCCTCCCAGGTTCATGTCAAAATGATGGTTGTGCTAGGTGAAGCTGTCGTACGTAACTCCTCATGCGATGACACGTGCTTTACCACGTGGTCACATGCCACGTGGTCATGACAAGCATTAATGGTGTCAGGAACCATGATGACGACTCCTTGATTTGCGAACTCAAAGTTGATTGACGTGTCGCTACCTCAAAACTCGTCCATCATCATTTTCAGTCTCGTAGGCTGTGCCTGAGTACAATCTGTGACACCGGTTGGGGGCCAATTAGAAGACGCCACATGGATGCAACTGAGCCCTCGAGTTGAGGCAACAATCTATGATCATTGGATCCACCTGGCACCCCTAGCCCTATAAATAAGGAGTCTAGATTGCAAACGAGGACCTTGCCTTACGCATGCGAGAGAGCAGCAACTAACGAGTGAGTCTTTCGGGATCACCTCAACTTCTGACCTCCTCCTCGACTTCCAATCTCTCGGCTTGCTTCCTTCAGAGGTAAGCCATGTCATCCTCCAACTCTTTCAATTCTGTCGATTCCTCGTCTGCGAACCCTCAACTCAGAGAGGGTTCATCCTCTTCAGCTTCTTCTTTTGCCTCGCCGTCATCCTCGACGATGAGATCTTCTCCTCGTCCAACCAAGGTGGGCCCTTCTACTGCTAAGGCGTCATGCCCCACGACGAGTTGGATGAGTCCTTTGAAGTCACTGTCAGTTCCTACTCTCCCAAGGTGCCATCGACCCATACATTTAGGCTCGTGTCGCCGAGTAGACAGTGCCAAAAATGATGCGGTTGCTCTTGATGTCAGCCTAAGCCGAGATGGATCATGGTCACTGAAAAGTCCACACATTGCCGACATGAGAGTGGATCGTCCCGAACGTCGAGACCTACAAGACCACCGAGTGGGTTGGTGGGGAGATACTCTGACACTTAAGTCAGTTGAAGTGGCCAAAAATGGTGGCAGAGTCTAGAGTAGATGAATCGCCAATCTGTGATCATTGAGTGTACACCTATTTATAGTGGGTTGAGGAGCCCTGAACCGTCAGCCGTTCTTGTGGACCTCGCGCCATGATCCCATAACACTTGTGTCACATCAGCCAGATCGTGACCTTAATGTGTAACGCCCCGACGTAGAATATCGGAGCGATAAATGGTAAAATAATAGTATAGAGTGAGAAATAGACATCAAACCACTGCACAAATTGGAGTAATGCCAAAGTATCCAACTTCATTAATAATTCCACTAATCATCTATTACAATCACTAATTCAGAGCCAAAACTATAGGTCCAGAGTAATAAAACAACTACAAACTAACTATCCATCTAACTAACTACTAAAAGCTTTGGTTGTTTGAAATGACTGGTCACTCCTAGTTTTGCTCATCCCCATCCTCGTGCGTGTGGTAGTCTCCATCAGACTCACCTGAAACACATATAACAAATAGTGCAGGATGAGCGATAATCACCCAGTGGGACTTAATATCTCGTATAAACAGACATGCTTTTAGTGATTAATGTCTTGTCAAGCAAGATAACTATAGAGAACGATCAAGTATAGTCACGAGGGTAATGTAACGATAGCAAGAGAATGATAACACTTTCACATGAAAATAGCACAACAAGCATGATAACGAATTGGCCATATAACAAAATAGCATGTAACGTTTGCACAAAAGTGCACTAGTCGAGATAACACGTTTGGTCGATCTTCTTGTCAACCGAGAAAACTTAGTATTGTGATTGATTGTCTTCGATTAAATCTTGATAGTATGGAACTTGGGTATTATTCCGTATACCCTGATCATTAAACCCCCACGAGTTACAGCCTTTCGGGCGCACCTCTCAGGACCAGATCGGGCCCTTTATAATGTTGCCTGGCATGATTATATATTTTTTCTTAGACAATCAAATGGATGGCCAAATAGAATACCAAAAATAGATGAGAGCAATTGATGAATAGATGAGAGTATAGACAGAATGTGATCAAATGAGAGAAATAGGATAGTAGATGAGATGGAGGTCATATTCGTAAAACGACGATAATTGGCGATAGTAACAGTTGCAAAACACACACGGTCGTGTGCTGGCAGTCCGGTAGAAGTCACAACCACCCAATAGCCGTGCTACGAACATAGGCCAGAGGTCCGGCATGATCTTAAAGTAAGAGAGAATAAACTAAGGCCGTTGGATCATGATGATCCCTAAGGGTAAAATAAGTATTGATGGTACAACCAACTCGTCGGCAATGAAGGTCCGTCAAAGCCAAGGAGTCTTACGGAGGCCTTGACAAGGAGTTCCTGGTCTAGTCATGAGCATTCCCAACGGAGAGGTCGTCCAAGCCAAGGTAACGGGTGTATAGTAACGGTTGTCCGTCATGCCTTGAGTGCTCGAAGGTAGAGGGACGCGATAACGGTATTCAAAACAAGCGAATAAACGAAGAGAAGTTCATTTAATAAAATACAGAAATTTACATGGATAATTGTTCTTAATTACCATATATGTATTAAGTAATTTCGGTAAAGTCTCATGGCAGAGATTCACGTTTAGTGTGTGCATGTGTAAGAGAATCAACGAGATCATGAGGGGTTGTGCACACATTTTAATTAATGAAATCATGTGATTATTCTAAAAAGTCCTTTATCATGTTGTACTGTTCATAACCATGTAATACAAGGGTTAATCATAATTAGGGAGCATTAATTATCATGGTTTGCATGGAAATTTAGGGTTTCTTGAAGACAGTCAAATCATGACAGGTAGGTCGGTCGCGTTCATAAGAACTAGGTCAGGCCAATCAATTGATGATGTAATCGCGACGGGGTGACTGGTTGCGATTAGAGCAAATGGTCCAGAACACGACGTATCGGTCTATCGCGTTAAGTCCAATCGGCACAGGGTATGAAAAACGCGACGTGTCAGGACGTTGCGTTCATGTCATGACGTACCCCTCTGTAGTGACCTTCTGAGAATCGCGACGGGTCGGGCCGTCGCATTCTCAGAGGGTCAGGCTGAGCCCCAAAAGTGAACTAGTTCACTTTGGAATTCGGTCTAGTCCTCCAAGGGATGATATTGAGGTCTAGTAAAATTTGTATAAAATCATGTACTCAATGAAAAATCATGAAACCACTTTTAATCAAAACTAGTCTTGCATAGGTATCCACAGTAACGAATACTTAGATATTTGACATGGTATGGGCATGCTATGCTTAGGTTACTTCATGATGACCCAAAATCATACACAGTGATGAAAAACGATTTAATCCGAACATGGTACATGAAAGAAATTGGAGAAAATAGGATCATTAGATTCTTAACATCATGTAGCATGTATGATAAAAGTTTCAGGGCATGATATCAAGTATGGACATGGATTTAAAGTAAACATGTCAAGTCGGGTACATGTTCTAAACAGGAAGTGGAGCATGAAATACTCCTAATTGGCATGATAAAAGTTGGGGAAATATGGGGCTTTCGAAGATGCGATCATGGTCTACCTATGGTCGAAATTAAAATTTTTTTTCAATCTAGCCGAACCAAGGAGAGGGTAGGGACCTCCTCGCACTGAGGGTGCCACTACCTTCACCAGACGGCTAAGGAAATTTTCATTTAAGAGTGTGGAGAAAGGGGGTTGGGGAGAGTACAAAATGGACTCGGGGCTCCTAGGCGATGTCCTGCCTTATCATGGCAGCAGGAATCCATTACATTGCTGGAGGTCAGCCCAACGGTCCAAGAGAGTGAAACAAACACAAGAACTACAAATTCTGCAAGACAGTCCACCACCTTGTTGCCTTCCCTCGGGACATGTATGATTTCCGCCTTGACCTTAGCAGCGGTAACAACTATCTCCTGCAAATGAAGGAGAGATCCCACGGCCTGGGGTTTGTTTAGTAACATATGCACAAGGTTTAAAGAGTCAGTCTCACCTGCACCTCACTGGCATCCATTTTGCAGCACAACCGCAGGCCATCCCTTAATGCGAGGGCCTCAGCAGCTAGATTGGTTTTCAGATCATAGTAGGGGATGGCAAACGCCCATTGCATATCACCATTGTAGTCCCTGAGGATACCACCACCTCCAGCCTCGCCTGACTGCATGTTAAAAGCACCGTCAACATTTAGCTTTAATCTCCCCTGGGGGGGTGTAAGCCATCTAGCAGTTTTGAGTTCCATAGCTTTCAGATTTCCACTTCCACTTGGGGTCTGGCAGAGAACAGCTGGCCACGGCTGAGGGATCTTTTGGAAGTTGGCAGAAATACATATGGCTCGGACAAACATCAAACTTCTGTTGGTTATGTGCTTAGCTGACATGGTCATGCCTTGGAATCTCGCCTTGTTTCTGCTGCACCAAGTCTCCCACAAAACTGCCATGAATGTGCATCTTTTTAGCCGCCCAGTAGCAATGGAGATGTCCGGCTGTGTAAGGTAAGAGGTCATCTGAATTATTTGTGGTCAGAAATTATTCCAGCAAGTAAGTGGGGCAGTGCATAAGGGCGTTTTGCAGGTGGGTATTCATAGGACTGCTAAGAGCCTGCTGAATGGTGCATAATTTATCGGGCATCTCCTGCCATTTATCTTCAGGAACATATGATCTGAGAGGAACATCTCCTATCCAAGTGTCATACCAGAAGTATCCATCCGAGTTGGTGTCCCTGGATATAATCCTGTGGTTGTTTTGGATCAGCTGGGCTGCCTGCTTCCAAATTCTTCTATCAGCTGCAAGCATGAATGGAAATTGAGCTTCTGAGTAGTGGCAGTTAAATAGGTGCTTCCCCCTGAAGAATTTAGCCCATAAGGAGTTGGTAGATAATGCCCGCCATAGCATTTTAGTTCTGAAAGCTATCTGCATGTTGTTCAGGTTCAGAACACCGAGGCCCCCGCATTCCTTCGGTTGAGTGATGTCCTTCCAGCTTTTCCAGTGTCTTTTCGGGGAATCTTCATAGGAACCCTAGAAGAAATTTGCAAGGATTCGGTGAAAGGCCCTCACAACGGTAACCGGGATGGGCATGGCATTCATAGTGTATATTGGGAGGGCAGATAAGATGTGTTGTATGAGAACAAGCCTTCCTCCTGTGGATAAAAACTCCATTTTACACCCTTGAAGTTTGCTGACGGTCTTAGAGATGATGTTGGCAAAGTGAGCAGGTTTTTGGCGCCCGACGTAAATGGAAACACCCAGATATTTTAGAGGAAGTTTGGTTCTCGCAAACCCTGTCGTCTTGCTGATGTTCTGAATGAGACAATCAGTGGCACCAGCCGGCACATAGAAGGAGCTTTTGTTCTTGTTGATGAGCTGGCCCGAGGCTTCTTCATAATTCTTAAGGAAGGTTATTAATTTCCTCAAAAGCCTCACAGAGGCATTAGAAAATATCAGAGTGTCATCTGCAAATAGGAGGTGAGATACCGCTGGATATCGGGCATTAGATTGATACCAAGCACCACTGCTGTTCTGAAATAAATTTCTGAACCCTCTGCTAAGGGCCTCCTCCGCGAGGATAAAAAGAGAGGGTGCCACCGGGTCTCCTTGTCTCAGCCCTCTCGAGGATTTAAAGAATCCATGTGTCTTACCGTTATAGAGAATGGAGAACCAGCAGTTGGATATAAGGGGTTCGATTATGGAGATAACTTTGATGGAAAAACCGAACCGTTGGAGGACTGCATATAGGAAGTCCCATTCCATTCTGTCATAGGCCTTAGCCATGTCAAGTTTCTTGATCATATTTCCCCCTCTACACTTTCTCCGAGGTTCTGGAGAAGCTCCTTGGTGAGAAGATGTTCTCAGCTATGTTCCTCCCTTTAGTGAAGGCTCCCTGCTCTTCAGAAATTAAAGATGGCAGCAGGCTACCCAGTCTGTCAAAAATAATTCTGGATATGATTTTGTACATGAAGTTGAGAGACTGATCGGTCTGAAATCTGAACAAGTCTTGGGGTTGTCAACTTTGGGTATGAGAGTATCAAGGAAAAAGCCAGAGCAGTGGGGAGATTATGACCGTAGAAGTGAGACTGAACGGCATTAACGATGTCCGTTTGGATGAAATTCCAGCAGGCCTAATAGAAGTGTCCGGAGAACCCATCCGGCCCCGGGGCACTGTCGGGGTCCATACTGAAAACCACCTGTTTGACCTCTTCCGGTGTGGGCACATTGCACATCTTATTGTTATCTTCTTCATTAAGTAGGGCCGGTATGTGTTGAAGCATTTCTGCATTAACGTGGTGTGGGGCAGATGCGAAGGCTTCTGAAAAATGATCCACAAACAAGGCAGTGATTCTATCATCTCCTTCCACAGAATTGCCATCCCGATCATAAAGTTTAGTAATCAGAGACTTTCTCCTTCGGGTGAGGGCATAAGCATGAAAGAATTTGGTATTTTTGTCCCCCTCCTTGAGCCATTTAATTCTGGATTTCTGACACCAGAGTTTTTCTCTTGGGATAGAACATGATCCAACTTGTCTTTAGCATGCAGAAATTTTTTATGGTTGTCTTGCGTGGGATCTTCATCCACTTGCTTTTGAGCAGTAGCATAGGCACTTTCAGCTTGTTGGATGTTGAGTGAGACGTAGCCAAAGGTCAAAATTAATTTGTTTTTGCTTGAGAGATTGCCTAAATTTAAACGCTTTGAAATCCTAAGTTAAGGAAAAGGAAAGAACTTAGTGAAGCTCTTCGTTGCAGGCCTTCTCCTCCTTGATCTCCTCATCCAAATGCTCCTCTTCCTCATTCTCTAGACTTCAGAAGGTGTCTAGGGTTGGCTAGGTTTGAAATAGGAGAGTACTTGTTTGGTTTAAGTCTCCAATTCATTTAAAACTCCTTCCTCTCATCCAACTCTGAATTTCCTTGATTTTTCTCCCTTTTTCCTAGCCTTTATCATCTAATTAACATGGGGTGGACTCTAGATCCGTGGTTAAGGGATTGGGATAAGTATAAGACTCTTTTAAAGATAATTATGAGTTAAACTAGTGATTATCTTAACCCTTTTAAATTTATTAATAATTAAGGTACGAAATTAGCATTACATATCTCCAATCCAACTTGGGCTCTTTACTCTTGGGCCCCTTATTCATGTATGGACCATCTTAGGTAACCCATCACCTATTTTGACTTAATGGGTTTTAATTATTCACCTTTTCTTTTTATTTTAATTTATTTATCAAATATTAAATTTTTAGAGTTTCTATATAATAGGTGTCGTTATGGAGCGCATATGTAATGTCGTGACTGTCCGGATTGTAGTTTAATGGGTTTGGTGGCCAATGGTTGGTGTTTGATGCTTTCCGTAGGTTGTTTGGGTGTTGTGGGCCGGGGATCCGGGCCTAAAGCACCCATTGGTTTACTGTCTGTGAATGCGACGGAAGTGTATGTCGCATTCTTAACACGACAGTCCTGGACATCGCATTCACGTTGCCGTTGTGTGTGGTTGTTTAGCAGCGTGCCCGCCGCATGGCGCGCATAGGGCAGTCTGCTGGCATCAGCTGTGAGAAGGAGATGGCCTCGACCATTGCGTTCTTGTTGCTACAGCCAGATACGTCACATTCTTAATTGTGTTGGGTTAAGAAGCTAAGTCGGCCAAACAGAGCAGAGGAATCTCTGTTGGGCCAGGAGAAGGTTTTGTAGCAGGTTTTTGGGATATTCTGGCTTTTAGAGCATTGTTCGGCGTGCTCTCGATGTGAGGACGTTGCTCGGAGCATGGGAAACACCGATTCATGGTTGTTCTTCGCGTACCTCGCATAGGTAGGGAGAGTCTGCTCTGTTTCTCGCTGTGAACGGTGTGTTTATTATGTTTGATCCATGAAATGAATAGTAATCAATAGATGACATGCTAGTGTAACTGTTAAATAGGTTATCTATGTTTTATGTTGATGTTTGTGTGGATTTTATGGGGTTTTTGGAGGTGGAAGTCTAGGTGTGGGGATCTGTTTATGAAGGCGACGGCTCTGGGTGTCACGTTCAGAACGTGACAGCCCGACCCGTCGCGTTCATGTTTCAAAACTCCCCATATCCAGGCGCCGCATTTTAAAGGCAACAGATCACCCCGTCACCTTCTGTTTTTCAAGGGCTGTAAGTATATGCATGGTTACATGATTATTGCGTGACATTATCTTATGCATTTAAAGTTTCTAAGGAGTGCAAAGGCATGGGTTGAGATTAAAGTTTGTCGTGTTTGCATGGTGTGTGCGTACGTGACGAGTTGGGTAGTATGACGCCTTCTGTGGTTACCTCTCGAGTCGGGTACCCTAGATTCTTTGTGAGTCAAGCACATTGTGCTCGGGGTTTGTCCCGGTATTTGTGTACTGTTGAGGTCTGTGTCGTCTTCCTGGACACCCTCACTCCTTTGTTAGAGTTGTACGTATGGCTGAGGGAAAGATGACAATAGGACAGTGACTCGTATGTTGTGGTTGTGTTCTGTGCTTGTAGCATGCTCTTGGTTGGGGGACGAACACCAGTAGACGTAATGGTCTCCAGCTAGTCCTATTTTCTAGTACCTCACTTTAGGGAGCTTGGGTGGAGTCCTTAAAGGTGCCAGGCATGGAGCTGCAGTAGTGTGGTCTGCAGTTGTGGTGTTGTTTGGTCTCCACAGTTTGTTGACTCTATTGAGGTGGAGCGGTAGCTGGACCTTTCGTCCTTGACTACGAGGCTGAGAGGTAGACATGTGTTGCTTGTTTGGGTTAGTAGCTGAGGTCGAGAACCAGTCTTTGTGACTCGTGTTTGGCGTTACCCTTCTATAGCTCGTACTACTGTGTGTGGTTTTCTATTTATTTATGGAACTTCACTCCATATTGGTAATGTAGATTTTCCATTTAATTGCAATAGTGGTACCATGCTTAGATAGTTTCATTAACTATTTAGATAAATGCTTTACTTCTGCTTTTATGTGGTTAATGTTGTTTCGGCTTTTGATGGAGTTTCCCTACTAAGCCAGTGACTTGTGAGGCTCACCCATACTCCTTTCAGGTGAAGGAGAGCAGGAGGGTTCTCGTTCTTCTTCTAGTTCGGAGCTGTATCGTAGTGGATTTGGGTCTACTCCTCCAGCAGTGTAATTTTCTTTTCTGTTGTGCCTCGGGGTATGCCCCAAGATGTAGTACTTTGTACTTCACTTTTGTTGAGACTTGGCTATGAAATTCTCATGTAAATATGTATGATATGTACAATCTTATATATATATTCATTTGTTCTTTTATATTTCCACAGACATGAGTGTAATTTTCCTTTCTGTTGTGCCTCGGGGTATGCCCCAGCTGTAGTACTTTGTACTCACTTTTGTTGAGACTTGGCTATGAAATTCTCATGTAAATATGTGTGAGATGTACAACCTTATATATATTCAGTTTGTTCTTTTATATTTCCACGGACATGTGTGTTGATATCCCTTGCGAAGCTGTAACGGCGTCAACGCCTGGGCCCTCGGCTCCCACCGAGAATCTGACCGTCGGCATTGCCGCCCACGGGCCCGAAGACCCGGAAGGGCTAACGGACCAGTCTAACAAGATATGTAATAGGAGTAAGTCACAATAACAACACTAAAAGTACCAACAAGTGAAGGAAAAGCGTCCAACACAAGTGCAAGTCTAGTACAGTCCCAAAGTAAACAAATTACAAGCTCAGAAGGAAAATGGGATAACATATCCCTTAGGGGCATACCCCGAGGGTGACGAAACAATTATGAAGGGAACACTGCTCATGGAAGACGCCGTCTACTACGGACCCGTCTCCTCAGCCCGCCGCGGAGGGTACTGCTGTGAAGTCTCACCTGTAAAGAAGGGAATGAGCTTCACGAAGAAGCCCAATAGGGACTACCAATCTCCCACTGGTTCTAACAGCAGAATAGATATATGTATAATTGAAATTAAGCAAGTAAATCTGTTCTACTAACAGAGTAAGTGCAGAAGTGGAAAATAACTACACGACCATCGGTCTGAGCCAAATGTTGGGACCGAAAACCCGTGTAAACCACGGCACTGGGATGAACCCAAGGCTGCAAACATAGACAGTGAACAACTGCCTAAACAAAGACACTAGCCATGGAAGGCAACTACCACTAGTCAACCGGTCAAGTGCGCCACACGCCTTACCCTCGACCACCAGTCCATGTCTAGCACCTCTCGTCGGAATGAGATGTGGAAATAAAGTAACCACAAACTTCCATAGTCTGGCCGGACTACGGCCCCACTCTTGGCCCTTCTATATGGTACCGGAACCATGTAAAGTGAGGCAGTGAGAAGGACTAGTTGATCTGCGTTGGAAGAACACCAAAACCACCTCGGTGTCCCAGACTCAGCTAAGAGAGCTCTACAAATGACTCTATGCCGTTGTCCCCACCGTTTTCCCTTCCGCTACCAGAGTCCGTAAACTCGAGCTCGCCCGCCGTCTGGAGAACTCCCTCAACAGACGCGCAGGCACTGGGGGTCCCGGTAACTGTAACAACCTCTCAACGAACAAGCCCACAAGTGCCTAGCACCGGGAAAACAACTAGAGTAGGACTGTGCTAGGAACAACACAGGTGCTAATAAAATAGAGTCGCAATGGAAGGAAAACTCCGAACAGGTCGCCAAGCCACTCTCTATCTGAGAAGGCAACACAAGGGCTGTTGCCACCTGAAGGCGACACCTTGCCTGTCACGACCTGGGTCTGAAGGTGACAGTGAAACTATCACGACCTCCCACAAACCACCAAAAAACTAGGCATGAAGGCGTCGGCCACCCTATTGCTACCAAAACGCGACAAGGTGCAGCGTCACATTCACACCAGAAGGCGACGGATCGACCTGTTGTGATCTTGGTCGCGACCACAGACAATGACACCCAAGACCTCCAAAAACTAGCCTCCAACCACAATCCGGTGAGCATCCAGGGAGGGGAGCATGCAGAAGGATATAAACCTGTGACTTAAGCTCAAACCACCCTCATTCACACCCATGCATGTCAAGGATGTGCATCTACACTCCAATACCTCACATGCAAGCATGATAGAACACTCAAACCCAATCCCCATGTCAAACACAAACAAGCCAAATATGCAACCACGGTCCTAGCATGCTTCTACTGGCTTGGAGAAGGGGTTTAGAGGTCCTAGCATGGTAGAACTAGGGGGAAGACAAGGGTCCCTACCTCAAAATGAAGAGCCAACCCATTGGGGTCTTCTTGTGTACATGGCCACTTCCTCCTCGTTCCAAACTCCACGGTCACACCGTCCACGAGCAAGGATCGTCCGTCACGTCAGAGAAGGGTCACCACCATGAAGAGGAAACCACGCCGGAGAAAAGCACACCTCCCACCACCAACATCCTCACACAAGGCCCCCCAAATCCTCTCCACGGCGGAGCTCACACAGAGGGGGTCGAAGGAAGGAAGGAAGAGGAAGAAGAGGGAAAGAAAGGGGGAGATCTGTTGGCCTTGCACAAATAGGCTACAGATATGAGAACGTGATAGCTAACCTATCGCCTTCACTTACTGAACGCAACGGCTAACCTGTCGTGACCCCAAGATCATGGTCAAACCTGACCAACGGATCCGCCACATGTCATCCTCGCAGACCTGACACCATGAACATGACACCTGACATGTCGCCTTCATCTGTCAGCGCTTGACACTTGTCCCAACTATCCTGACAGCAAGATGACAAAACTGCATGCTGCGGTCAGAAGGGTGAATGCGACGACATGCCTATCACATTTCCAACTTGAACGTGACAGCCACCTTGTTGCCTTCAGAAGTGATGGCCCGATACGTCGCTACCTTCATCAGAAGGTGGCTGACCAATGAAAGGAGGATGTTACGTTTCTGTTTTTTATGATGTTAACTTAACTGATTTACATGGTGCCTATTTGTTTTGGCACTTGATTTAAGTAACCTAATGAGCAGTCCTGAATGACTTTATTCTAGCCCTAATATGCCAGTGAAAATTTTTCAATGTACACATTTTACTCAATAAAATTATTGACCCAAACCCATATGAGACTAGTGGTCCTCGTATAAAGTTCAATCTTAATTATGACTTTGTAAGAATCATTATAAATCACAGTTACTTATGTAAGTTAGTAATCAGATATTTTATTGGCAATTGAATTCTGTATACTTAAATGCACTTTACTTTAACTTATCCTATCATTCACATAATTTATGTTTCTCAATGTAACCTATATCAATGTATCCGACTGGTACTACTTATATTTAGAATGTTTATAGATGTCTAAATTTGTTTTCTTGTTTTCCTTTTTTTATTTTTCTAATTTTTATTTAATTTTAACCAGGCTGATCCAGCATCAACCTGACTTTTTTTTGGATTGGCTAAATCGCTGATCCTGAGTCCAACCTCGGTCAAAAATACCATGGTTGGCCGGTTACCGAACTGTAGATGCAACAGTCCTAAAGATAAAACTCCAATACAACACATAGAACCAGGAACTGGTAAACAGAGGAAAAATATTTATTGCACTTTTCTATTGATTGTACTTTGGATATCTTTTATTGGTCAATGTATTATTGATATATTATGTCCACCTAATGAAAAGTGTAAAAATACACTAGAAGTGTAATAAAAAAAATACATCTAAATATTTCTCTAAATGGAGGTATGCATGGGAGGCATGAATAATGACTTCATAATAACGGTTTAATTAGGAAAATGTACTACCATTTTAAAACATGAATAACACTAAAGACAAAAGTAAGGATTCTTAATCAAGTGAAAATATTCATTGAAGAAGTAAAGTTCTTGAGAGAATGTCCAACTTAAAGTTAGATACCTCATGAACTGATAATAAATAATTAGTACCTATGTTTTTGCTGGGAAAAGGTCTAGAGGATGTGTAACGGCCTCGGATATGTATGCCCAATAAGGCTCCATATCCGAGTCCGCCTCCCGCTATCAAATCGAAGTCTCGCAAGGGATAGCTCGTACATGTGTGCAGTAGGAATATAAAAGACAACCACAACAATATAAGACACAAGAAAGTACTTATGCTCATATCTGTATATAACAATTTATAACTATCCCAATACATTATTACATGTCTAATAAAAAGAGTACAACTACCTGGTGCATATCCCGAGGGAGCACAAGCTCACACAACACTACTGGTGGTACAAGTCTGTCACAATGCCTCGACAAGCCACACACATGGCAAGTCCTGAAAAGAACTGTAGGGAAGTGAGCCTTAACAAGTCATAGGCTCAGTAGGGACCACCCAAAAACAACACACCAAACTAAAGAGACCTCAACTTCAGAGGGTCTCACTGGCAACACCGATAGTCAAACCATATCATGCTCATAACAAAACATGATTAACAACAACTAAACATAATCACATCAGCTAATACAAATCTCGGAAAGGAAGAGGAACAGTAGAACTAGTACATCACCACTAGCCTGCTCAACAACTGTAATGCCTAGGCCACAAGCAAATCATTACAACAACTGGTCGCCTAAGCTACAAGCTTCACAGGAAACTTACCCACGAAGGGTAACAGGACTGACAACAACTAGCCAATCAACCACGCACTTAACCCACAATTCGGAAACTTACCCAAAGACGAGTAAAACACCACGTATGGAAGGTCACACCATAGACCTCCACAGAACACAAGTCCACTTCTACATTTGAAGGGACTGGTACACAACGCACCACAACACAAAGCTACCCACGAAGGGTAAAGGTACCTACTGCCACGAGGTACCACCACGGAACCACAACCACAACCAGAACCGTGCCACCACCAGGGCACACCATAACGGGTAAAACCATTGCCAATGAGTCACACACACAAGCCACAACCAGTGGCAAAGCATGAGTCAGAAAGAACGACACCACCACATGGGAACGAACTACTGGTTCATAACGTCAGTATCCAACCCGGATAATACAACACAATAACCACCTCTCAGTCTCGTAGCCACGAACTACTCAGTCTAGCTACCGCTCCACAAACACATAAAGTAAGTCAACCAACTGTGGAGACCAACCAACACCACACCTGCAGGTCACACACCCTACAGGTCCATGCCTGACACCTTTAGGGACTCCGGCCCGAGCTCCGTAAAGTGAGGCACTAGAAACACAGGACTAGCTGGGGACCAGTATGTCTACTGGTGTTCATACCCCCAACCACGAGCACTCTACAAGCGACAACACAACAAACTCTCACAAGTCGTTATCCCACTGTCATCTTTCCCTCAGCCGGATGTACAACTCAAACACAGGAGTGAGGGTCTCCAGGAAGACGACACAGACCTCGACGGTACACACAGTACTGGGACAAACCCCGAGCACAATAAACACATGTACCTGGCTCACACAGAACCTGGGGTACCCGACTAGAGAGGCATTCTAGAATAGGCGCCGGACCACCACACTCGGCTAACACACAAACCATGTCAGTCACTTAACACCTCGGTGAAACTTATATCACGATACATTAAATATAATTGGCTCATCACCGGTCACCACATGACCTCCAAGCTAACCGACACCAACACATACTTAAATCATAATAATATACAACAATCTTGTCTGTCATTGGTCATCTCATGACCTCCATTGCCATATTAACACAATATAATCACTTAATAACCATACACATGCTTTACTAATTAAATCATCTTTAATAACCATACAAAAGACATTAAAGGACCGAGGTTAGGTTCACACTGGAACCTCACTTCTCACCTCCACAAACTAACCACAAAAGTTATATTACGATAAACATAACGTCGAACTACTTGCCCTGCACGCACAAACCACATGCACGGCACTCAAACCACGTAAACACCACGTGAACGTCATGCTCCTCGAGCGCTACGGGTGCCAATGCACCACTACCATTGCCATGCACATCATTTTAACGATAATCGAATAATTGTACCATTAAAACATACACAACAAGTTTTCTCGGCAGTGGTCATGATAGAAGGAAACTTCGCCTTCTGAACGCGACACCCCGATATGTCGCGTTCATAACCTGAACGCGACGGGTCGGCCTGTCGCGTTCAGAACGCGACAGGGGGCTCTGTCGCCTTCACAAGCAGGAACCCTAATCTGGGATGCTCTCCCCAGATCACCCCCACAAACCATGCAAAACCACATTTAAATCCATTTTTCATGCTTTACTCAGTGCCCTAGCATGATATCTAATGTTCTTTAAGCAATTAACAAGCCACACATGCGTCGCATGCGATTCACAATATGAAAATGGGCAGAATCTCCCTACCTTCATGAAGAACGTGAAGACCGATCACAACCCGATGTTTCCCCCGCTCCGTGCAATGTCCTCGCAGCGAGACCACGCCGAAAACGATTCCCAAACGCCAAATCGCCCGAGATCCCAGCGACAGCTTCTCCCCCTGGCCAAACAGAGCTTGCTCAGCTCTGTCTGGCCGACCAGGGTTAAGAACTATTTACGTTTAAGAACATGATGTACCCCTCCGTCGCGACCTGAACGCGACGGAATAGGATGTCGCCTTCTCAAGGCCGACGTCAGCATGCCGCCCAGCGCGCAACATGCGGCATACATGCAGACGAAGACCGCATCTCGGTCAGCAAGTAGAACACGACCACCAGGGCCGTCGCGTTAAGAATGCGACGCCAGGCTCCATCGCGTTCACAGACAGAGAACCTGTGGACTGTTTAGGCTAAAACCTTCGGCCCACAACATCCACATAATGCACGGGAACCACGACCAAGGCTCAATGACCCCACATTGGTCATGAGCGCCACACCAGAGCCAGTAAACACAGATCCAAATGACCACTAAGCGAGGATCCACGAGGATCCGAAAAATGTGTGACGTTATAGGATGGATTTCAATTAGGGCTGCAACCGAGATATAAAAACATGAGTTTTCGATACTGATTTGGATAACTGTTTAAAACATTCGATTCCGATGTAATTAAAATAATATTTTTTTATTTCGATCCCATTTTGATTACATTATCAAAACTAAAATTCCGATAAGTTAATATGTATCGGCCCACTCTAGTCTGATATGGCCATATCTACCCACGTCGGACAAGAGGGAGACGCTACAGGGAAAAGACCCCAACAATGTCGAACATCAGGATGAAATCTTTCATGAAGAATGGAAATAGAGTGGAAACCATATCACCTTCCACTTTTACATTCACGTCTCATAAGTCATAATCAAAAGAATAGATAAAAACAAGTATATAATAAAACGAACATTGTCCATATCTAAGCTAGTACATTTAATAGGGTTCAACATTACATTTCTTCTTCCCAACTATAAATCACCTATTTATAAAATCCTAGCAATCTCTACTCCTCGCGATCCAAACTAATTCTTGTCATCTTCTCTTTTGGAACCTCAGCTTCGCCTGAATATTAGCAAGAGTAGGTCTATAGAATAAACTGTTGCCTAGCTAGCAAGCCCAGAGGCGGGGTGAATAGGATTCTTTAAAATTTGATTATCTATAACCTGTCCACAAAATGTTCGCACAAAACACACTTCGATAACAGTTAGCGTTAGTGAAAAGATAAACAGCAAAACACAGGCAAGCATACACACAGTGCAAAAGGATTATCCTGGTTCGGACCTCCTCTCCATAGGAGTCTTACGTCCAGTACCTGAGCAACAAGTCAGGATTCCACTACCCAAGGGTACAGTCCCCCTCAAGGACACTTACACACCCAGCCGCAGCTGGTTTTCTCTTCACAACCCGCAGAGGAAATACAACACCCTGGATCCCACTAGGTATTCCTTCAACACGAAGGGAAATGAACACCCTAGAACCCCAGGTCTTCCTTCACACGAAGGGAACAACACAAAGATGTGTTCAAGGATGATACGCCCCTAGACCAAGCTAACAGAACACTGCTTGATCCAAAGTGAACACTGAGAGAAGGAAAATGAACTACAATGAACTCTCTCAGTATGCAAATGCTCTCTCTAAGATCTACAATAGATGCAGAGAGCTAAGAGCTACAACAAAGTGATGGAGTGAGACTTCAACTCTTCTAAGGTGCTTCAGATTTTGAATTCTCGAGAGATCTATCTCGCAGGCACCCGTATTCTATTTATATCTTCTTTGAAAAATATAGTTGTTGAAGTATCCGTTGTCTCTAAGTTTAGAGAACGTTAGACTGCATGGATCCTCTTTGTAATCAACGGTCCTTTACGTTCCATGCACGCAAGAAGAGAATCCTTCTTGATATCCTCCAGCTTCTACTTTATCCAACGTTGTATAGAGTTGTGCTGTCAGAGACCTGCATACATTAAATGCTAAAATGTAGACAGCTGAGCTGTCTCCTGTTGTCAGTCAACATTAGAGTGAGAATACATTAAAATAGAAATTCCATTCTGTCACTTCAAAAAGATATTACATGCATAAGCATAAGAATAGAAGATATCGTTTGCATGCAGTGCAGTGATATGATCAGTCATAATAAATGGATGGATGTGAGAGAAACGCGAGGGAATACTTTGACTTTTCAAACTATCTGAGAATAGGTTTGAATATCAAGTCGTTATACACCATGAAATCGATATGATCATGACTTATGAAATCGTTGTGTTGATGAGTCGTTATTCATGTGAACCGTTATACATTTATAAGAAAATCGATATACACACAAATCGTTATGCATTAATAACCGAATCGTTGTAGAGACAAATCGTTATGATACTGTCAGCAAATCGTTATGGACCAAGTTGTTATAACCAAATCGTTATGAGCAAATTGTTGTTACACTTATCGAGTCGATATAGTGAACGATCGTGTTTAATGTATCGAATCGTTACGGCGACCAAGTTGTTATGTACTTAATGAATCGTTACAGTGACAGAGTCGTTGTGAACTTATCGAATCGTTATGAGACTTAATGAGTCGTTGTGAAATCGAAATCGTTGTGAGAACAAATCGTTGTTCTCACTTAAAAAATCGATACGACGACCAAATCGTTATGAACCAAGTCGTTGTGAGAGAAAATCGTTGTTCTTCACATAAGAAATTGATGTGGCGACCAAATCATTATGAACCAAGTCATTGTAAGAGTAAATCATTGTTCTCACTTATCAAATCGATGTGAAGACAAAATCGATGTGAGACACATAGCGAATCGTTCTGAGACCAAATCGTTATGCTCACTTTTGAAGTCGTTATGAGACTAAATCGTTACGATCTCTTAGTGAATCATTATGAGAGGCAAATCATTACGCTCTTAGCGAATCATTATGAGATAGACTTCAATAGAATAGCGATGACTTATGAAGTCGTTATAGAACCAAAATCGATGTGAATGAGGAAATCGTTATGATTCTAAGGAAATCATTATAACAACTAGAGAGTCGATGTGTACTTAGAAAATTATATGCCCTGAACTTTAAACTGCTAGTATGAAGAATACTTACCAGTTTAGCTTGCTTTTCTTTGTTAGATTTCCTGTGCTTAAATCTCATAGAAAATATGTTAGAAAAGCACATTGTCTTAGTTTTGTTAATCACCAAAATAGATTTGTAATTCATTTAAATTATATGGGGAAAATTTGATCATCAATCTCCCCATTTTTGGTGATGACAAAACATAGCGATAATCAAAGAAGTTCTGAAATAAATTTAAGTAAGATTGCGGAATTAACATGAGAGATGTATTTTAGAAATACTATATTTCTCCCCCTTTTTGTCATTAAGCAAAAAGATGCACGATGAGACAAAGAAGAAAGGAGAAAAGATGGATGAGAGAGCACAAAAGTATATTGGATTAATCTTGAGGGGGTACAGGGAGATAGAAAACATGAGATAAAAGGGAGGCATGATGGGAAATAACTTTCCAAGCCTGATCTTCCTGCCGCTCAAAATGAAGACGAAATACCCCACAAGCAACATAGTAGGAAGGTCCCATGATGGGAGCCATCCTCTTGAGATGAAGAACCAGCTGCTCATCTAGGAACTGAGCATAGCGATCTCGATCAAGGGAATGCTTGAAGTAGCTGGTCTTCCCAAAGCTAGCACAGGCAAGAAACTGATCTATAGACACAGGGTAGAAGATTTGCTTCTACTTCAATTCTTGCTGCATGGCTACATACACCTGTATCTCTCAACCCATGTTATAAGGTGATCCTTAACAAGATGAATGGAGTTCATGTCTAGAAATTCAACAGCTGACACTGGAGGTTTATTTTCCCTGGCTTGAGAGGCATTCAATCAGAAAGTTGCTGAGCAGATGGGGGATAGAAGCTTGCCCAATCTACAGGAGAGAGTCTTTCACATTCTAACAGAATAGGAGCAAGGATATTGGCATTGACATGGCCTAAGTGGTACTCTCTGAACAGAAATCTGTGAAATGCAACCAGATGACCCTTCTGAACTTGAATTCGCCCCATGACCTCTGAACTTGAATTCGCCCCATGACTTTGGCAAAACGCTCAAAAATAATAGAGCCAACATCCGAATCCATGACTAGAGAATGAATTGGGGGAAAGAAGACAACATTAGGCAACTGAAGAGTAGCAAAGTCAACTGGATAGCTTCAGAGTGAGCTTCAACTGACCCAAGAGCTAATGGCCTGCTTGAACTGACCAAGCTAAACCTTAGGAAGATGATTGAGATATCGGTAGTTATTGAACATCTGAAAGTGCCTGATCATTTTGATTTCCTTTTGAATGAACGGAGCCCAGGTGTCCTTGTGAAGGATCTGGAACCACTCTGATAAAGTCAAGGAATGATCCCAGGGAGGGAACCTGACTGATCGGGCAAGAAAAAACTTATTGTACAAAGCTTTATGACTCTGAGCCCATTGCTCTTCAGTTTTGGCTTCGACTAGAGAGAAGATTTTTGATTTTTCGGATTTAGAGAGAGAAGTATAAGGCAAGATGACATTAAGATGATCGGTAAGGTTGAGATGAGGAAGCTTTATGATGGTAGCAAAAATAACTTTCTGAAGAAATTCTCTATATAGTGGTTTATTTTTGTTGACCACTGTGAGAGAAAACCACAAGGGTGGATGACAAGGATCAGAAGAGATAGAGGAAGTGGAGGTGATTTTTCTTTTCTTAGGAGTAGGGCTAGAAGAGCCGTCCTATGAACATGATTACCAACCTTCAGGACTGATCGAAGGATAGCTTCCTCAAATTCATCTTGATGTTCCTGAGAAAGGGGCCATCAATTTGAGCGCTTTCCGGAATGACAGTAATGAATGAGGGAGGAGTAGAAGGATGAAGAAAGGAATGAGAGGTAGAGGGAGGTATATCAGCTGGTCCAGAAGGAGGAGGACCAGAGGATGAGGAGGCTCCAGTTGATGAGGAGGCTGGAGGTACCTCAAAGGAAGATGGAGGTGGAAGAATGTGAGGGAAAGAAACAGGAGATGAAGAGGATTGCGAAGGAAATGGAGTAGGAGAAGAAATGTTTCTGGGAAGTGGCTATTTAAAGGATGTAGGAGCTGGGGGTGCTGTTGAGGATGAAGGTGGAGAAGAAGGGATTGGTGTTTGAATGGGGGAAAGAGCTGGGGGCTCAGAAGCTGCAACTACTTCTTCTGCCTGGATCTGCTCAGACTCAGTCTCCACTGGCCCGGGTGGCCTTGACAATTCCTCAGCTAGCTCTGAGGGCCCGGACTCCACAGCGTCCACCTGAGCAACCACTGCAGGCCCTGATGGCCCTGCTGGATCTTCAGATAGGTGCCCTGATGGCACGGACTTCACAGCTTCTTCAACAATAGAGGGCCCTGAAGGCCCAGACTCCTCTGCAGCCACAGGCCCTGATGGCCTAGCAATCTCTTCATTTTCTCCCTCAGAGGGCTGAGGAGGAGGTGGTGTGGGAGCAGGAGGTGCTTGAGCCCTTACCTCCTTTAAGATCTCTGACAGGAGATTCTTCATGCTTCCCATTTCATTTGATAACCACCTCAGGGCATTTTTCATCACGCCCATTTCTCTGGTTGCAGATACCTGGCTCAGAAAGAGAGATCCAATATCTGATTGCACAGAGCACAGAATCTCACCTTGGGCATCAAGCCGATCAATCACAGGCTTCAAATTGATTACAAATCTCTGACGCTTTGGCCTCTGATCGGGCGCCTCTGTAAGAAGAGGGATCGCAGAGCTGACTTCCTTGCCCTTCTCACTGGCCCTAGCAACGGGCTCCTCATGATCATGCTGCGCATCTTGTTCATCTGAATCAGAAGAACTTGCTGTCATACCTTCTTGAAATTGACTCACTGGGGAGTTTTCAATGTTCTCCCCTTGAGGCGGACTTTCCTTTGCATGCACATTCTTCTCTGCAACATAGGCATCCTCCAGAGGAGAGTAAACTTGAATTGCTCCTTCCCGCTCCCCCTGGATAGGAGCTTCGACCATCAGAATTGCATTGTGGCCTGATGCCACAGCTTCATTTTCTTGATCTTGCTCCCCCTAAGTAGGAGCATCTTCCATAGCAATACTTTCAATGTGGCCTGGTGCCACACCATCTGCTGCTGGTTCACTGGATTGCTCAGGCTCCCCCTGAGTACTAGAAATGGATTCCAGCACATCTCTAAGAATGGATGCCACAACAGTGGTGGGGTTGACTGCTTCTGAAGTTCCTTCAACTGGCATAATATTTTCGAGAGGAATCTCTTCAATCAGGCTTCCAGTGACAACAGATTCTTCTATTCCAGCCTCTACTGCTACTGCTGCTTCCTCCTGAACGACTGATGCATGATCCTACTGATCCTGAAAACTTGGCACTGCTGCCCTGTCAACTTCTTGCTTAATTGGAGCATTTTGTACTGCTGCTGCTGGAACTGCTGGAATTTCCTCTTCCTGGACTTCTTGGGCTTCGCCAATGATGGCCTCACCCGCAGCCATTGAGGTCTTAGTCCAAACATCATTAACCAATGAAAAACCACTTTTCTTCAGATTCCTACTGTGAATTGCTTGCCCCATCTTTTCTGACACTGCTCCAGATAAATTGACTCCAAAATGTTGAAATACTCTTGTTAGCAGTTGGGCATAAGGTAGAGAAACATTCAATTTGCTTTTCTTATCCCAGACCTGAGCATGACCAAACTTCATTCGCTCCAAGATAACCTCTGCCATGTTTATATCCTGGTTCTGGATAGCCCAGAACATCATGTCTGAATCTACCTTTGTACAAGTTGAGAAAGTAGCACTCCTTGGAACCAATATCTGACAGGCTATGAAATGCAGGAGGCGGTTGAAGGCATTCATCTGATTTATGTCCAATTTCTCATCCTTGAGTCTAAACTCGGGACCAACAATCCCTAGCCCCTTTGCCTGGGTGTCCACAGTGTGTATTTCACTGTGGCCGGTGGTGGAAACACTAAACAATGACCTCAAAAGCTCATAGTCGATCTTAATCTGGGCTCCTTTGACAGATGATGTCAAGGACCCGTCTTCCTTAGTCTTCAAACAGACATAAAACGCTTTCACCAGGTCCGGATAGCTTACCTCGGATAGGGTTGCCAGCTTTGTCCATTTCATCCTCTCCATTACTGCAATAACACTGCCCATTCCATTCTTCTGCAAATGTTCAACGTCTACAGTCTTATTTCCACAAAGCTTCGTCTTCACTGAGGTAAATCTTTCTTACTGCTCTACAGTGAGAAACTCAGCTCCGTAGCCCCCGACGCTGCCAGAAACACCAGAAGAGGCCATGGAATTGAATGGGGAAAGTTTCTGGATGATTGGAGGGAGAGGTGAAGCAGAAACCCTCAAGAAATTTCTCGCAGGAAAGAGTTGGAAGCTTGAAATCTCAGGGAGTCGATGCCGGAGTCGATAGGGTATCGCCTCAGGCAGATAGAGGGAGATGAAGGTGATATGTGAATCGTTGCCACACAGATTTAGGGATATATGAATTAAGGATAAAGTGACTTTTCGAAATCTGAGGCCATAAAGATAGAAAACGACAAACTGACTAGTTCGAGAGAAGTAAAAACTTATAAAATAGCGAACCGACAAGGATATTAACAACTAGGCAATATTTGTGGAATTTTGCTTAAATTCAGAGAGAAAAAGTAATTGATATTCTGAAAATTAATATTTTAGTTTTCATACAGATAAATATTTCACAATTTGCACATGCCTAGTTCCCTTCTAAGAGATGTAAATCTCTCTTCATGTAAGGCCTTTGTGAAGATATCTGCTAACTGATTATTAGTATCAATGAAAGAAATATTTATGTTACCATTTGCTACATGATCACGAATGAAATGATATCTAACCTCAATGTGTTTAGTTCTTGAGTGTTGTACTAGATTTTTGGTTAGATTTATTGCACTTGTGTTGTCGCACAATAGTGGAATTGTCTTGATCTGTAGTCCATAATCCTCAAGTTGTTGCTTAATCCACAGGAGTTGTGTACAACAACTTCCAGCAGCCACGTACTCAGCTTCAGCTATAGACAGTGCTACTGAATTTTGCTTCTTTGAGGACCTTGATATCAGACATCCTGCAAGAAATTGACAAAATCCACTGGTACTTTTTCTATCTACCTTGCATCCAGCATAGTCAGCATCAGAATATCCTACTAAATTAATTTCACATGAATTTGGGTACCATAATCCTAGATCATGAGTTTGGCTAAGTATCTAAAGATCCTTTTAACACAAATTAAATGCGACTCTTTAGGATCTGCCTGGTACCTAGCACAATATACGCTAAACAATATATCAGGTCTACTTGCTGTTAAATAAAGTAGTGAGCCTATTATACTCTGTAAAGTTTCTGATCTACTTCTTACCATTTTTGTCACTATCTAGCCTTGTGATGTGCTCATGGGTGTTGACAGTGGCTTGGCATTTTCAAATCCAAACTTCTTTAGTAGTTATTTGGTATATTGGCTTGACAGATGTGAGATCCTTCCTTTCCTTATTTGATTTGCAATGAGGAAGTAGTTGAGCTCCCCCATCATGCTCATTTCAAATTCTCCCTGCATAAGCTTTTCAAATACTTGCAAAGAGATTCATTAGTAGAACCAAATATTATATCATCTACATAAATTTGTACAGCAATATATGTTTGACTTTAGACTTAACAAATAATATACTGTCTACTTTTCCTCTAATGAAACCATGGTTCAATAAAAATGTACCTAAACGTTCATACCATGCTCTTGGTGCTTGTTTCAAACCATATAAAGTTTTATGCAACTTAAGAACGTGATTCGGAAAATCCATGTCATCAAAACCAGGTGGTTGTTCACTATACCTCTTCCTTTATAAAACCATTCAGAAAAGTAGATTTTACATCCATTTGAAAGAGTTTTAAATTTAATGCAGAAGCATATGCAAGTAAAATCCTAATTGCCTCAAGTCTAGCCACTGGTGCATAGGTTTCATCGAAATCTATGCCTTTCTCTTGAGAATAGCCTTGAGCTATCAGTCTGGCCTTGTTTCTAGTGATCACACCAGGTTCATCCAATTTGTTCTTGAACACCCATTTGGTGCCATCATAGGATGATCTGATGGTCTCGGAACAAGGGACCATACTTGGTTTCTCTTGAACTGGTTAAGTTCATCTTGCATGGCTATTATCCAAGATTCATCAGACAGTGCCTCATTGGCTGTCTTAGGCTCCATTTGAGATACAAAAGCTAAATAATTACAAGGAATTACATTATCTCTTGTTCTTATCCCAACAGATAGATCTCCAATTATATTGTCCAGTGGGTGATCCTTCTTATACCTCCATTCCTTTGAAAGATTTTCGTGTGATGTGTCCTTTTGTTGTAGATATTCCAAGGGTGGATCTTCCTTGTCCTCAATCGATGTGTTCTTTAGCTTCTTGGACAATTCATCTGTATCATCAATATCACTATCTACTTCCTTTCTCAGGGAAGGGTTAGTTTCATCAAAAATAATATGCACTGATTGCTCAATCAATAAAGTTCGTTTGTTAAATACTCTATATCCTTGGGTTTAGAAGCATACCCATGAATATACCTTCATCTGATTTTGCATCTAGCTTACCAATGTCCCTTTTGCCGTTGTTGTGGATGAAGCATGGACATCCAAATGTCCTGAAATGGATGATCATCGGTTTCTTCTGCTTGTAAGCTCATATAAGTCTTTCTCAAGATTGGCCTAATCATTACTCTGTTGATAATATAGCAAGCTGTGCTGATGGCTTCGGCCCATAAATATCTTGGCAAATCATATTCTGATAGCATTGCCCTTGCCATATTCAATAGGGTTCTATTCTTTCTTTCAGCAACTCCATTTTGCTGTGGTGTCCTTGGTGCTGAGAAGTTGTGTTCTATTCCTTGGCTATCACAGAATTTTGCAAAGCTCTCATTCTGAAATTCTCCTCCATGATCTGAACGGATACTAATTATGCTATACTTCTTATCCTTTTGAACTTTCTTGCTGAAACTCACAAAACTTTCAAAGGTATCATCCTTATGTTCCAGGAAAGAGACCCATGTAAACCTGGAGTAATCATCTACTATAACAAATCCAAAGTTCTTTCCCCCGAGACTTGTGGTCCTCATTGGCCCAAATAGATATATATGTAGAAGTTCTAAGGGTTTAGAGGTTGTTACCACGGTCTTCGATTTGAAGGATGACTTGATGTGCTTACCTTTTGCACACGGTCCACAGACACCATTCATTTTTGCACTAACCTTGGGTAGACCTTCCACCAAGCTTCTCTTGATCAATTTTCTCATGCCATCCAAACTGCAGTGGCCCAGTCTTCGGTGCCAAAGTTTAGTTGACTGCTCTTTGTTTGCTGCCAGATAGACATCTTGATCTTTCAGGTCTTCTAGATGAAGTACATACAAGTTCTTTTCCCTACTGGCTTCAAATACGACTGCACCATCCTTCATAATGCTGCACTTTGACTCTTAAAATCTGATCTGATGTCCTTTATCACATAGCTGGCTGATACTGATAAGGTTGTGCTTTAGTCCTTTCACACAAAGTACATCTTCAATGATAACTTTTTCTTTTCTACCAACTGGTCTACAACCTATTACAGTTCCTTTGCCATTGTCACCATATGTAACTGTGCCTTCTTCAGCTTCAAGGTGAGAGAATAGCTTCTTATTACCTGACATATGCCTTGAGCACCCTCTATCCAAGTACCATTTGGATGCTCGAAGGTTTCCCAGCATTAAAAATATTAAGCTTTAGGTACCCAAGTTCTTTTGGGTCCTGATTGGTTAGTATCATCAATTTTCTTTTTAATTATCCATTTTTTGTGTTTAGTTGGACATGTCATTTTAATGTGACCTAACTTGTTACAATGGCTGCAGTAAGACATTTTAGTTATCTTTTCAGTTGGGATGTATTTGAAATTTGATTTATATGTTGTATCTTGTTCAGGTACAAATTTATGAGTTGGATATGTTTTAGGGTACACTACTGTTTCTTCATTATCAGGAGGAGTATAACCTAATCCATGTTTCTTTTTACCTGACCGTCTAGCACCTTTTAATATTAATGTTGTTTTGCCATTAGTAAATTTTTCTAGTGTGCTTGACAATTTTTCATTTTCTGTTGTTAAAGTGTTAACTTCTTATTTTAATTTATTTATAGTTTCTTGGTTTTCCAAACCTACTAATTGTGTCATTTTTATTTTTTAAGTCTTCACATAACAGTTCATTTCTCCTTTTTAGTTCAATAATTATTTTTCCATTTGCTCATTTTTAGATTTTAAGTCTGAATTAGTATTTTCTAAGCATGTGAGATTTTTCTTACTGGCTTTTAGTGATTTGCATACTTCTTTATATCTATAGTATAATCATTAAAAGCTTCTTCTAGTTATGTGAATCAGATTCATTACATGACGAAAAAGATGAGTCTGATGTTACCTTGTCTTAGAGGTTGGCCATGAATGCCAGGTTGGCTTCCTCTTCTTCTTCATTGCTTGAGCTTGACTCGCTGTCTGAGTCACTACTGTTGTCCCATGCAGCTGCCATAGCTTTCTTCTTGTATCTTATGAATTTCTTGGAGCTATCCTTCTTTCTGAACTCAATTTTCTTCAGTTTCGGACATTCAGCTTTGATATGTTCGGGCTTCTTGCATTCGTAGCAGATTGGTTCATTCTTCTTCACATCTTTAACTTCAGGCTTCTTGAAGTCTTTTCCTTTCTTAAAATACCTTCCTTCCAGACTGGTATTTCTTTTTCTTGGCCAGTATGCATTGTAATCTTCTGGATAGAAGTGCTTCTTCATCATCACTGCCTTCATTGCTGATCTCATCCTCAGATTTTTCTTCAGAGCTACCTTCTGTAGCCTTGAGTGCATTTGACTGTTTTCTTCTACTTGACGACTCTTCCAGTCTCTCCATGTTGATCTCATGGGCCATTAGGGACCCAATGAGTTTCTCCAATGACATCCTCTTCAAGTCATTTGCCTCTTCTATCGCTGTTACTTTGGGAGTCGAAGATGATGGTAAAGATCTCAGAATTTTCCTTACCATATCTCCCATTTCATAGGTCTTTCCAAGACTAGCTAACCCATTTGTAATATCTGTAAATCTGCTGAACATTTGGGTTATTGACTCTCCTGGGTGCATCTGAAACCTTTCATACTGTGTCACCAGAATATCTATTCTGGTTTCTTTTACTTTATCTGTGCCTTCGTAGGTGATCCTCAGCTTCTCCACATCTCCATTGCGGATTTGCAGGCTGAGATTCTATTGAATTCCTTCTTGCTAAGAGCACAACACAATATGCTCTTGGTTTTGCAGTTGAGAGAAATTTTCTTCTTGCCATCTTCGGTCCATTTGTCCTTTTCATTTGTTACTAAGAGATCTCCTTCTTCTACTATGGACCAAATCTGATAACCGATCCCTTAAAGGAAGAACTCCATTCTTGTTTTCCAATAAGTGAAGTCTTCACCATCAAACAACGGTGGCCTGTTGACTGACTGACCTTCGAAGTGACCTTGGGCTGCCATTTGATCTTTTCTCTTCAGATCATTGGATCTTCTTCTTTGTCGAAGATACTAGCTCTGATACCACTTGTTGCCCAGCTAGCAAGCCCAGAGGGGGGGTGAATGAGATTCTTTAAAATTTGATTATCTATAATCTGTCCACAAAACGTTCTCACAAAACACACTTCGATAACAGTTAGCATTAGTGAAAAGATAAACAGCAAAACATAGGCAAGCATACACACACTGCAAAAGGATTATCCTGGTTCGGGCCTCCTCTCCACAGGAGTCCTACATCTAGTCCCTGAGCAACAACTCAGGATTTCACTACCCAAGGGTACAGTCCCCCTCAAGGACACTTACACACCCAGCCGTAGCTGGTCTTCTCTTCACAACCCGAAGAGGAAATACAACACCCTGGATCCCACCAGGTCTTCCTTCAACACGAAGGGAAATGAACACCCTGGAACCCCCAGGTCTTCCTTCACACGAAGGGAACAACACAAAGATGTGTTCAAGGGATGATACGCCCCTGGACCAAGCTAACAAGACATTGCTTGATCCGAAGCAAATACTGAGAGAAGGAAAATGAACAGCAATGAACTCTCTCAGTACACAAATGCTCTCTCTAAGATCTACAATGGATGCAGAGAGCTAAGAGCTACAACAAAGTGATGGAGTGAGACTTCAGCTCTTCTAAGGTGCTTCAGATTTTGAATTCTCGAGAGATCTATCTCGCAGGCACCCGTCTTCTATTTATATCTTCTTTGAAAAATATAGTTGTTGAAGTATCTGTTGTCTCTAAGTTTAGAGAACGTTAGACTGCATGGATCTTCTTTGTAATCAACGGTCCTTTACGTTCCATGCACGCAAGAAGAGAATCCTTCTTGATATCCTCCAGCTTCTACTTTATCCAACGTTGTATAGAGTTGTGCTATCAGAGACCTGCATACATTAAATGCTAAAATGTAGACAGCTGAGCTGTCTCTTGTTGTCAGTCAACGTTAGAGTGAGAATACATCAAAATGGAAATTCCATTTTGTCTCTTCAAAAAGATATTACATGCATAAGCATAAGAATAGAAGATATCGTTTGCATACAGTGCAGTGATATGATCAGTCATAATGAATGCATGGATGTGAGAGAAAGCGAGGGAAGACTTTGACTTTTCAAACTATCTGAGAATAGGTTTGAATATCAAGTTGTTATACACCATGAAATCGATATGATCATGACTTATGAAATCGTTGTGTTGATGAGTCGTTATTCATGTGAATCGTTATACATTTATAAGAAAATTGATGTACACACAAATCGTTATGCATTAATAACTGAATCGTTGTAGAGACAAATCGTTATGATACTGTCAGCAAATCATTATGGACCAAGTTGTTATAACCAAATCGTTATGAGAAAATTGTTGTTTCACTTATCGAGTCGATATAGTGAACGATTCATTGTTTAATGTATCGAATCGTTACGGCGACCAAGTCGTTATGTAACTTAATGAATCGTTACAGTGACTGAGTCGTTGTGTAACTTATCGAATCGTTAATTATGAGACTTAATGAGTCGTTGTGAAATCGAAATCGTTGTGAGAGCAAATCGTTGTTCTCACTTATCAAATCGATATGAAGACAAAATTGATGTGAGACACATAGCGAATCGTTCTGAGACCAAATCGTTATGCTCACTTTTGAAGTCGTTATGAGACTAAATCGTTACGATCTCTTAGCGAATCGTTATGAGAGGCAAATCGTTGTGATCTCTTAGCGAATCGTTATGAGATAGACTTCAATAGAATAGCGATGACTTATGAAGTCATTATAGAACCAAAATCAATGTGAATGAGGAAATCGTTATGATTCTAAGGAAATTGTTAAAACAACTAGAGAGTCGTTGTGTACTTAGAAAATTATATGCTCTGAACTTTAAACTGCTAGTATGAAGAATACTTACCAGTTTAGCTTGTTTTTCTTTGTTAGATTTCATGTGCTCAAATCTCATAGAAAATATGTTAGAAAAGCACAATGTCTTAGTTTTGTTAATCACCAAAATAGATATGTAATTCATTTAAATTACATGGGAAAAATTTGATCATCATAAACTTGGTAAGTAACTAGAAATTCTAAACTCACAACCTATAGTGGTGGAATCAGTAGTGGTAAAGGTAACGGTAATAGTAGTAGTAGTAATAGCAATAGAAAAAGTAACGGTAGAGACAATGGTAGTAACAATAGTGGTAATTGTAACTATAGTAGTAATAGAAATGGCGGTGGAAAGCAAAAAATAGGTAGGAAACATCAGTAGAAACAACAGTAGGAAACAATGATAGGAACGGTAACAATGGTGGTAGTAATAGCGGTAACGGAAATAGTAGAATGGCATAAATATGGTAGAAACATTGATAGGGAATAGAAATAATGGTGGTAACGGTAACAGTGATAGTAATAGGGATAGTAGCAAAACCAATGCATGTATCTATGTTAAGCCAGATACATTGCCCTAACTATCAATAGAATGTCAGTCAGTCAGTTAGTACGGTATGTTATCACCTAGGCAATTGATGATAGGTCTTGGTTACTGCGCAGAACCAGGAGAAGCCATCTCCACTATATATCAGTGATATTTGTCTACCTCTAGGATTTCACCACATTCCCCTCGGAGCCTTGTACATATAGTGAACTTTCATGTGTATTTGTGTATGAGCTTTCCCATAGGGGCATTTCTATAGTACGACTCCAGTAGAACCCCTATGATAGCAGTGTCAATTTGGCTAACAACAGCAATGATAGTAGTAACTGTATTGATAACAATAACAATTACAATAATGATGTACATAACAATAACAGTGAAGGTAACAAAAATGGTGACGGTAGATAAAAACAAAGATGGTAACAATAACAGTGGACCAGACTCATTTTTTATATGTGTAAAACTTATAAAAGTCAATAAAATTAGAAAATATGATTGTGAATTAAAAAGGCCTAATCACTTGCCTCTTGTATGCTAAACCAATAACAAATTAAGCTGAAGTCCGTCTTTGATACAATGCGCTTCTTCTATTAGATCACTTAATATGCCTCAACAGATGCCTCTATAGTGCGGTTCCTATGAGCAGAACCTCCTCCTTAGCATGAAGAGGAAAACCTCATGCTTTCCCTCACTAGCTCGTGGCCGCCCCCTCTCTCTCTCCCTCCCTTGCCATAGAGTGATGGAATGGTAGGATGAGAGGAGAGAACTCCCTCCTATTTATAGCCCTCTAGGGGCCCTAGGATGGTGCCACTTTTTCATCTCCCAAAAGCTTCTTACAGTCAGAATGGTGACACTTGTCACCATTTCCTCCATACCTATCCAAAAGGCCACCTCACTCCTTCTAGATGGTTCCAATGGGTAGGATGGTGACACTTGTCACCATCCCCTTCATCTTTATCCAAAAATGACACATCACCTCATTCTAGAAGCTTCCTAAGATGCCACCTCACCCTTACACATGTCACCCCCTTATTTATCCTTATCCAATAAGTCATTAAACCTTCTTTATAAATTATTTGCTTACATGCCCAATTTGTATGTGCATATATACCCATTCCAACCCATATGAGAGTAATTATCCAAAATGATCTCCAACAGAGGATCTGAAGATAGTTTTAGAAACTTATAAAATTTACATTAAACATTATGGAATTGGTCAATCATAGTTTAAACCATAACTTTTCATAGTTATGTTCATATTTTTTCTATTTATAGATATACACTATAATTACATCTATACTTTCTTAGCATTTACATGTATACTTTTTATCTGAATTAAAAGTTATATAATGGTGATCAAATACATACAATTTAAACATCTAATACTGCAGCGATGTCAACCCCTAAACTGATAGGTACGGTGATGCCGATAGAGAGCAAGAAGAATTCATGCAAAAATATATATGAAAATTTGGGGCATCACATCATGCTTACCATGACTTTATCTTTTAAGTTTGTTAATAATTTATTAGAATGACTAATACCGATTTCGATTATTTTTCAGTTCCAATTTCGATGACTTATTGGAATAATTGATATTGATTTCGATAAACCATCAATATTATTTTTCAATTTTAAAACCAATAAATTTTATCAAAATTGAATCAGAATATTAAATTTTCGGATTCCGTTTGCAACTTTAGTTTACTAACCTTCCGGAAGAGTACCTTCCACACTGTACTATGTACAAATGATAGTATCCCTAACAACCGTGTCTCCCTTCTGTTTTTCTGTGCCAAAAGATTGAATGAGAAGCAAACTAATGAAACTAGTATAGAAGTTGAAGATTTGTACGATTCTGAAGTTGTAATGGAGCTTATCTTGAAAATAACAAGCAAATCTTTTGAAAACAATTTCTAATAAGCAGAATGGTTACTATAGCAAGTTCGACGAGCATAACAAATGTGGTGGCAGTGAAAACAGAAGTCAGCCTAAATTATCTAGTTGCCACAAGGCTGACCAAACGAAAACCCAAAGTACCTTCCAAAGGCTACATTCCTAAATCTAAATTTGGTGCAGTCATATTGGATTCACCAATACACATGCTACTGAAGTGAATTATTAGGTTGACAATGCCAGCAATAGTACAGTAGAGAACAAAATCCCTATGGCAAATTAAGAAGCAAAAGTACTCTTGGACCAATGGCATATATATATAGCCTGCATCTTCAAAGAAAGATGTTAATACTATGCGGAATAGATACAATCTTACAGCAAATCTGCAAGAAGGCTGAATGGTCCAGCATTGTTAGTGTTGGCAAAATGCCGTTTAGTCCCACAGTACTGGGTATTAATCATGAGCCATTTTGTGCTTGTATCAGTTCTGGGCCCCTCCACCGAACCCCCCACCCCAACACATACACACAGAGATATATTTGACCATTTTAGTTTCAAGAAGTAGTGCAGTTGTAGTTGGTGTACAACTTCTCACCTGGGTTCATTGCACATTCACATCAGGTATTCATAAGCCAGTCCGTGACTGTATCAGTTCTGGCCCCTCTCCATATCTAGCAACTTGGGTTTTGGATTAGCAGATTAGTTTAGCAGTAGTTAACATATGCACCCCAAGGCCAATGAGTACTGTAGAACACAAACTTAAATGGAGAGGCAATATTCACAAGAAAACTCCTGTAAATAAAAGTGTGAAGATTCTCAATTAAAAGAGGGAAAATAATCGAACTATGACCTAGTCACTGATACTTGTTGGAAAGATCACCTGCGTTCCAGTTCTGCAATATTGTCAACTTTTGTTTGATTGTACAGCACCAGCTCTGAAAATTATATGAATGCAAATGCACTCAGGCTAACCTACAACCAAATGGATTTTGTGCAATAGTTCAGATTCATACGAGACCAAGGTATGTCTAAAGATGAGCAACACTTTAATTAATTGAACATAAATGGAAAGTAAATTCAACGGTGAAAAAACACAAAAAATAAAGTCAATACGGACGGGAAGGGATCTCCTCCAACGTCGAAACTTGGGTTTTTCTAAGCGTCGAGGCCTACACATAAAATGTAGAATCGAAATTGTGAGATATCGATCGGTCTACCTAGAAATTAAAGGTGAAAAAGTAAAAAGGAAGTCGAACATATATATTCATATAGAGCGCCCTTTGACGCAATTATTGCCTAATTATGTTGGAGCATTCGACAGGTGACCACTTATGTTCATTTGAGAGAAAATTTAGCTACTTTGATTCATCATCCCAGTCCATATGTGTACAATTAAGAAACTGGGGAGAATAGACAGACAAAAAGGCTAGCTTGTATCCTTAATTTTGCTTGCGATATCCCACGAAATTCTAGCATTCGGTGCGATATCACTCCTGATCAGTCCTCCTGGTTTTTCCCTGCCGACTGTTTGTCTCTCACCAGATGGGTCACAAGTGGCTAGCTGGAAAGCAAAACCATGTTTACAGATGTTCAACTGCTGGGCATTTCCTTGAATCCCTCATTAATCCCTCGAAATTTATGTAATTCACATTCCACTGTATTTATTAGGGAGAGCAAATACGTACGCAGTAAATATGACTTTTTTTATCCATTTTGAATAATTAATTTATATTAAAACTTAAATACGAAATAAATAATTTAATCAGATAATATTCAAATTCAAAACGGATACAGATTTATAAGAGAGAGAGAGAGAGAGAGAGAGAGAGTACGTAGGTCTCCAGGAGGGCCCACCTCATTCGGGTGGCGGAGGATGGTGGAGAGGGGGAGGTCTATGGAGGCCAGAGGGAGGATGGTGGAGAGAGGGAGGGCTCACGCCGTCGTCGTCGCACAAGTGGTGGAGGATGGCGGAGAAGGGGAGCCGCTGAGGTCTACAGAGGGCTCACGACGTCGTCCAATGGGTGGTGGAGGATGGCGGAGAGGGGAAGCCACCGAGGTCCACGGAGGGGCTCGTGCCCCTCATTAAGGCTTCATTTTTTTTTCCTTTTTACCTTGCAGCGCATCCCTTTTCTTTTCTTATGTACTTGAAACTCATCATCCTTCAATCTGTATTCAGCTCAAATTTTGGTTTCAGGGCTGGCTAGTTAGTAATGTAGTTTTTCATATTCTGTGGACCACTTGCAGCATTATCTTCTATGTAAAGATAGATCTTTGCCTCACATTTTATGAATTTTCTTTTTTTTAAGAATCTATGTGTTCTTGTTCCTCCTTTCTGAATATAAAGCACTCTCAAAAGGAGGGAAAAGAAAATATAAAAACAAGCCTTGGATCTGAGCATTTGAATTCCAAATTTATGTAATGTGGTGTACATGTTTATTTTTCATAATTTATTCTTTAAATTAGAAATTTTATTTTAAATTTATGACATTTATTTATTTTGTAAAATAATAGCACAAGGACCATGGTCAAAATAAGATGCGTCCCAAGACTTTTCATTTTTCTCATAGCCCGACGGGGACGATCGTGTGGAGTTTTGACCAGAGTCAGGAGATGATGGTAAGAAATGTAGAGTTTTTTCTTTCTTTTATGTAAATTTATGTTACATGATTAGAAATATTGTAGATTATTGTGTCTTCTTTTTATAGTAGGAGCAAATGACACTATTGATTCACCCATTCCATCCATCTAGATTGGACCCCCACCTATTGCCCTCACCCAAGAGGAGGTCTTTGTCGAGATCATGGGTCGAGATAGGTCTGGTCGTATCAACTATGGCAGAAGAGAGGAGACTCGGTGGATGTGATCATATCCCTCCCAAGACGTGGGCATCAGTAGTAGTAGTTATTGGTTCGTCATTGAGACGCAATCTCATCAACAGCCTAAGATTGAGGCCTAGAAAGCTGAGATTGCACAATATAAGTAGAAAGATTAGCAAACGAGGGCAAAACTCAGGGTAGAGATTTGAGAGAAGTGTAGGCTGGAGATGCAAGCTGACCTATAGGCTAAGGTAGCATGACAGTTGGTGTAAATTTTTTCATAGTAGTCACCGTAGGAAGCACAACAGCCACATTTTTGGCACCCAATGTCCTTGAGGGACAAGAGGAGAATGAGGAGGACATCAAGCAAGATTCAGGATTGTGCTTTGTATTTCCACTATTTTTTCAAACTTTGCATTCACTACAAGAGAATTGTGATTTGTCAACGACTTTTTGTCAGCGGCTTACAATAGCCGTTGATATATAAGGTATATGTCAACGGCTACAAGAGGCCTTGACATATGATGAGCATATGTCAATAGCTATTTTATTCCGTTGACAAAAGTGTAACATATGTCAATGACTTCTAGAGTTAGCCGTTGACATATGCTCAACATATTTCAATGGCCAATGTGAGTTGTTGACATAATCTTACATATGTCAATGGCTCAAGCAATGAACTGGTGAAGGAAACCGGACAGTGTCGGTGGTAGTTCAGTCCCAGCGGTCCTCCTCCTATATAAGGTCCCACTCCATCACATCGTCGTCGCCAGAGAAGTAGGTCCACACAGCACGGTCGAGTCCTCGTTTGCTATAGTAGATTCCTCCGCCGGCGAGGAGGTTTCTTTGGTTCTTCTTTGCTCACTTCACAGTCAATTCCTTTTTCCTGTTATAAAAATTGCTTTGTTCTTAGCAGTTCACGCTCCGATATGGCCTGTCCCTGCATCCTCGATCCTCCTCCATGATTCCGATCCATCGTCATTTGCTCGTCATTTTTCATAGATAGTGAGAAAGAGAGGTCCGGTTTCTAGTCCTGGTTGTGATCATGGAAACAAAGACCTCTGTTCTGTTCCATTGGATTCCCCACTTTTTGGATCCTTCTCCCAGTTTTAATTTTCTTTTATGGATCTCCAAAGGAGCCAAGAAACCATCCGGATTCTTCTCCTATGCTGATTGCTCCCTTGCTAACATCTCCGAGTAGATTTCTGCGGTGCTAAATAGTACTCGTGATGGATGGACTAACTTTTCGGCGTATTCCCGGAGTTCTATTCCTATCACCCAATACCTCCCCTGCACCACCATCGCCACCGCCTTCGCCACCATCACCGCCGATTCAGGAGGCACCGTGAAGCGGCGGGGATGCACTTGTAGCAAGGAGGACTTCCTGCTAGAGCCATCGTTCCATAGCTAGAGCACCTACGGGAGGGCCGTGAAGGACATGCTGTCGCGGCTCTGGAACCGAGTGACCACCCGGTCCATGGACCAGCAGGAGCTGATGAAAGTGAAGGTACGCAGCAGCCATGAGATGAAGCGCAACCTCTCCTAGTGGGACCTCATCTGGTTTGAGATAGGGGCTGTTATCGACATCGGCATCTTCGTGTTCACCGGCCTGGAGGCTCAGACCATGGCAGGCCCCGCCGTGATCCTCTCCTACGCTGCTCCCCACCTCCTGTAGGGGGGTAGGACGAAGGTGGGAGGCAGTGCTGGGACTGGGGGAGGGGAGTTACAGGGGCGGAGGTGGGGGGCAGTGCCGTGATCAGGAGAGGGGGGTTGCAGGGCTGTGTTTTTTTTCTTAAAAAAAAAAAAATTGTCAGCAGTTGGAAGAAGCCACTGACATATTCCTAATATGTCGACATCCACCAGCCGCTGACATATGTACTATATGCGGTTGTGATCCATTGACATATTTTATATATGTTATCGGATACTAACCGCTGACATATGAGGTACTTGTCAACGGTTAATTACGGCCGCTGACAAACATTAGTCGACGACCCATTTGTCAACGACTTTATCAGCGGCTTGGAGACCGCTAACATAAATCTATGTCAACGGTTTTTAATCTTTTGTCAATGGCTATAAGTCGCTGACATATGTCTTATTTCTTGTAGTGATTCATTGTATTCATCTGTTTGAATGTTATGAATGTTATGGTTCATTACATTGATTTTATATATATGTGAGTTACATGATAGAAATACATGTTGTAGAATGTGTATAACACTTTGAATGTTCACTATTTCTGTGCTTGAACATTGTGGTCCAAAGTTATGTTTATATGTATGTGGGTTATAAGATGTAAATACAGATTGTATAATGTCATTATATATACAATGTGATGTGTGACATCTATTTAAAAATTAAAATCTATTATTTGCAACAACTGTATAGTTGTCGCAAATAACATTTATGCAACGGCTGCAAAGCCATTGCATCTAAACCTTATGCGATGACTTCAAGGATGTCGCCTATAGCCCGTACGCGACGGCCTTAGAGCAAATAGTTCTTATGCAACTTCTTCCAACCTGTAGCATAAAGATTTATATGTGGTGGCTTTATGGTTATATGAGATGGCTTTGCAACGGTTGCAAATACCTCACTATTAGTGATGATCTTGTAGCCGTCGCAAATAATCTATAAGTACGACAGCCATTTTTTTTTGCCGCAAAAAACTATGCGCGGTGAACTTCTGTGACAGATTGTACGACAGCACTCAAACCGTAAACTATGTGCGACGGCCGGCTGTTCTGAGTACAGCATGTCGTAAATAATCTGATTTCTACTAGTATTAATCTTAGCTATAAATCTTCTTGATCAATATCATATGTGAAAGCTTTTCAAATCCATTTGAGCTTTCAACTGAACCAAAAGATAATTTTGAGACTTCCGACCCGAGATTAAAACATAACCCCCTCAACCCATTAATCAGTGGAATAAAGAGATCGATGGAAGGATCAGTGCAATAGTCAGGTGCAATAAATGAGAGATGGGTGCACAACATAAAATGAAAACAGAAGTGCATCATATAGCTATATACAAGGAGTGATTGATCAGAAGTTAAGATTCTCTATTATACACCTTAAATTTTAAATCCAAATCTCCGCCCCACACTTAATATTCTTCATAATATTGTACTCAGATATGTGTCCTCTCTTGCACGTCCAAATACAAACACATCAACGCATGCCCACATGTTTACAACGCATTGATAGAAGAAGGCAAACATGCGTGTGTCTTTTTTCTCTTTTTTTTTTTTTTGAGAGAGAGAGAGATAGGGAGATTTGCGCTTTCTAATCAAAGTTCAATTTAAAATACCATAAGAAAGTACGGACTAGACCTCCTCTTTGGCGAATGGCGATCTAAGGAACTTGATCAATATTTCTTTTGCATACTATAGGACAGTACTAGAATCCATATTTTTTTATCACATTCAGCTTGGGCAATTTAAAGAACTAATATAATTATGAGCTATAGGTGACCGAGCCAAAAATAAAATAAAATTTCGTGAAAATAACGATATTCTTTCCGGAATGGTAAGAGTTCCTGACTCTTCAATGTAGGCTGTAGTTGCTGGCCTTTCATGGCTGAACCCAGTTCGTGAATCTGTCTGGAAGGGAATATTATAAAGGTTTGTTACCCATCAAGTAGCTAAGTCGCATGGTTACTTGCTGGATTCCAAATGGTTACTAATTAGATGGAAATTACCGCTTCTTGCGGACTGATCTCTTGAAACTAACGCAGTTGCATACTTTATATTTGCTCTTCTGGGAAAAGACGCGCCCTTCGATCCTCGGCTAGGCGCAACCCGCGGAAAGCCCACGGATCGGTCGTATTTAGTTTGGTATCCAAGTGACAGGCTGACAGCTATCTAACGTTAATGCACTCGTATTCTTTCCCAAAAAGGCAAGTCTTCCATCTAGACACACACAGAAGAGTGGTCCAGTCTAATCTGCATCTAATGTAAAGCCAGGGTCATGACCCGCAAATGTGTTTTGGGAACAGCTTCGTAACTTCAAGAACAAACCCTTTCTAGCGACTTTTCTTCCCACCAAATAGCAAACTTCAAGAACACGATATGAGAGCTAGAGAGCGCCTCGAATGCTACACCAGGATGGTCTTCAAAAGGAAAACAAATATTCATATAGGACGAGCACACCTCGGCACAGTATAGATAATCACACCATGTACTTCCAAACGAAAGGGAAATCGTATTATATCTCGCCACAAGAATCTGTACAGGTGACATACACACCTCAGCAAGCCAATATCATAATCTGAGGGCATGTACTCTGAGTTGATGATTCCCAAGCAGAAGAGGAAAGCCGGTTCAAGCCTCAGGGAGTAGGAGTGGACTGTGGGTTCTCTGCAAAGCCTCCAGGCGCGCAGGAGAAGGAGATGAACTGGGAGTTTTTCTTTTCTTTTTTCTTCACCCTTTTTCTCCAATTGGCATCAGTAGATCCCGTACACTTTGTTCCCGACGCACAAGACCAGGCACAAAACTACAGGCACGCCCTACAAGGGAGGCAGGGGGAAACAGTGCAGCTCTCTCCCAGTCTCAGTTAAAGTGGACGCTTTGCAGTAGAATAAAGGAGGGGGGCTTAGGGTTTCCAAAGGTCGTGCATTGAATACATAAATATGTACTTCAAGAAACTCCAAGTCCCGAGCTGGCCACTGGTCATTTCCCGCTTTCAAAACGGAGGTCCGGTGGGCGCAAAAGAAAAGGAGAAAAAGAGGGTATGAGAACTCCGCTTGCTTCCCACCCTTGTCACAGGTCACATCATCTCAGGGGAGAACTCCCACTCCCCCCTGCCACCTTCCTTCTCTTTGGCTCGATCTTTTCCTCTGCAAAGACACCCGTGCACAAGTGGATGCAGACACCAAGAATGGCGGTAAGCACACATATAGATGCAGAGAGAGAGGGATGTGAGAGAGAGAGACTGATTCACCCACCTGGCCGGAAAAAAGCAATGCAGTACGACTAGATTCTTTCCATTCTTCAATAAACGTGGGCTGTTTCGGAGAATTATAACCCATAACAACAAAAGACACTGGGCAAGGACTGGAGGAAACCGCATGTAAATTGTTTTAAGGGAAGAGGGAGAGGAGATCAAGGAGATACAATCTTTATTTACCCAGCAAGCTCAGTGCAAGTATTTCCACGGTGGGAAATTTAGTTCATAGCTTAACCTTGAAGCCAGCTGCTCTGGTTAATTAATTTCCCTGTTGGATGCATGCGAGACTGTCCATACGATGGAGAACAAATGCGTCATATGGATGGGCGATCAAATGTTGTGTTTCAGAAGAACAACTGAGTAGCAATGACATATTGCCAAGGACGGGAAAAGAGAAGGAGCCCCCTTCAGTCCAAGCATGAGAGGAAAGGAAAAGAATCATCTCCCGCTTCATTCACTCATTCACAGAGTAGCAGTTGCCAGTTTGCCTCTGATGACCGAATGGTTGTGCATATGTCGCTGCTGCTGCTTCCACTGTTTACTGAGTGTTTGAATGAATGAGTCGGCAGAAAATTCAAAACCTAACCTCCATGAGTGGACTGAAAGAAGCTCCTTCCAGACCCGTCTCTGAACCTATATCTTTAGGAAATGCATAAGAGTTATCCGATCAGGATCTTTAAGGAAGAAAAGAAGGCTTTTTTCACACAAAAACCATGTAAGTATAGGAGTCACACAGCTGTCAAGCGAAACTATAACCACAGTGCTTTGAAGCTATCCCTTGCTCTTTGGGTGTGACTGGTACTAAGAATCAGTTCCTTACAAGCACTCCAAAATTTCAAGTTCTTGGGGTAATTAAGTCTATCGGCTAACTGTGACGCAAAATCCTGTTGAAGGAAAAAAACAAAAGAGTTTTAAGCGAACGTACGCTGCACATAAAAGAAAACAACACTTCACAAAGCTTTCAGCTTGTAAAAACTTTTAAAGTTTCTTGTTTCAAGCAACAATTAATAAAGTTCCTTTTTTTCCCAAGTTTACTGGACACCGATCGAGTCTCAAAATCTCAAAGCAAGCATGGACAAGGGGCAGAATGGTGCGTACAAACGATTTCAAAAACCATGATTTGCAGCATCTGGCAGGTCCACGTATAAGTAAAGCGAATCCTTCTGCAAGGACACCTCAAGCTAGCGTATTAGCAGTACTGTTCTTTCCTTTCCTTTTGTTTATGGTCAGACAGGAGTTCGGGTGGAAGTAGAGAGAGATAGTTGCCTCAGATCATTGGCTTAGGCATATGGGCAGATATATAGAGGTTCGGATGACTTTTCAATCTGTGTTTAAATTATTTCTTCGCCAAAACCTACTTGCGGAGAACTTTTGGCATCATGGCGACAACAAAGGATTTGAAAAACCCTAGAACAGTACAAGAGGATTGTGTATGCTTTAATGTTTTCCAAAACTCCATAACAACCCTTTCTATTCTAAAATCTCAATCGCCACTTATGTGTCTCTTTACCAATACTGTCTTTCTCATCTGCTTCATATATGTACAGGAAGACATAGGAAACATTTACTGAAAACCAATGCCTGTTCTTCATGATGGGCAAAAGAGAATCAAGAAAGATGAGACCACGATGCACTCGTACGCATCAAATCTTAATTCATGAAGGTTTTAATATACGTTCCATCAAGGTTTCCGAAAGAAGTATTCCAACTAAATCACGAACAGGGAAAATATATATATATATATATACCTTCATTCCACAGAAGATGATGAAGACCTCATACTTTCTTCTTCACAGATACCTACAAACCTTTACAAGCCAATAGTCTGATAGCCCATGTGAGTGCTGGATCGAGGCGAGTCCAGACGAATAAGGGAGCAAGTGCAAGGAAAGAAGTTCGAACAAACAGATCGAGGCCTCCTTGCATATGACAATCCAGTCAAGGAAAGTTATCGGGGTAAAAATAGCATCCTTTATGAGTAATAATAGGAACTGCTTAAGAAACCACTCCTAAAGAGAAATACACCACCGGATACGATAACCCTACCCTACATACGATCCTCGCTAACAGAAAAAGGGGGAAAAGAAGAAGAAAGAGAAGAGAAGAAGGAAGAAGACGACCAACCGCTATATCAAATAATGCCAATACATACTGAAAGGTGGGAAAGAAGATAATTTCTAGCTATTTAATCGATCACCAAGAAAAGGTTACCATGTACATCTATTAACACATGGAGTTAAAGAGATGCAGGGTTTTTGCATGGATCACCGGAGCTAGGAGAGAAGTGACAACCTTCTGCAGAGGAAGAAGCAGCCCAACAAGGGAAATATCAGGCCGAACGACCCTATGACCTCTAGGAAAGAGTCGAAAGGGAAGTAAATATGTGTTCTTGTCAAACAGGAAAGAAAAAATACGAGGGCTTGCGCGCGCGCGCGCGCGAGAGAGAGAGAGAGATAGAGATAGAGACTCTGCAGGAGTAGAGAAAGAGCATGGTTGGTTTGCTCACCTGAGGGGGAATTCTCAGATATATTCCAAGTCCAGGCAGATCTACCAGGATGAAGGGAGCTAGCTAGCTAGAGCATGCCCTCGGGAGAACAAGAGCAAAAGGGCACTTAAATACAAGTGAGGAAAGGTGCGCCGTTGAGCGGGGGCGATCAGCTCCAGGACAGGTCACGGATGGCGACGGGCACCGGCGCAGTAGCAAGGACCCGTTTATTGGCGCGCGTAATGGGCAGCAGGATTCTGGCTCTGCTCCTCTCGCTGCTGGCGCTTTGTACGCGTCGCTGAGGACGACTCTGGGATGCCTTGCTTCCTATGTATCTATTGGTGTTCTATATATATATATTCTCTCTCTCTATACATATATATATATATATATATGAAAAATATTAGCCGAAAACATAAAGTGACGTGGAGTAATAATTCATTGGGTCATGTGACGTGTGAACTTTTAAATGTATTAAATATATTTTTTAAGGTACATTTAATGCACCACAATTTGTTAGAATTTTTTACCCAAAATAATACACATAAATATTTATATAATACACATAAATGATGATTTAATACACATAAATAACACAATAATATACACAAGATTTATGTACATTCTTATACTATTTTTATTATATTATTATATTATTTATATGTATTAAATCATCATTTATAGGTTTGCATCAAAGTTCTGCCCTAAGTTTGTATCCTTTGCTCTGGTTATAGATGAGTAACAAAATATTTGCATGATGATATCCCTTGGTGTATGCTATTTTGCGGATGATATTCTCTTAATTGATGAGAGTATTGATGATTTAAATGTTAGACTAGAAAGTTGGAGGCATTCTTTGGAGTCTAAAGGTTTTAAAATTAGTAGGAGTAAGTCTGAATTTATACATTGTAATTATAGTAATCAAATGGTGCTTCAAGAAGATATGGTTCAAATTGATGGACAAGATATTTCTAAGAGTAGTAGCTTTCGATAGGGATCTATCATCCAAGAGAATGGGGAGATTTATGACAATGTGGCACACATGATCAGACTGGCTAAAATGGAGAAGTGCATCAGGAATCATCTGCGATCAACGTATACCAGTGAAACTTAAAGAAAAGTTTTATAGAACGGCAGTGAGGCTAAAAGCTTTATTATATGACACCGAGTGTTGGACAATACGAAAGGAACACGTTAACAAAAATGTGTAGTAGAGATGAGGATGTTGAGATGAATGTATGATAAGACTAAGAAAGATAAGATCAGGAATGAGCGCTTCTGTGAGGATTTGGGGATAGCTACATTAATAGAAAAATGAGAGAAAATAGATAGGTAGTTTAGACACGTGTACCGTCGCCCTAACTCGGCGTCGGTTAAAAGATATGACCAAATTTTAGTGGACGCTAGTAAAAGAGTTAGGGGAAGGCCTAAAATGAGATGGTGTGATGTTATTAGGAAGGACTTGGACTTCTTGAGTTTAAACACGACTATAACACTTGATAGAAATCTTTGGCGGAAAAGAATTCATATAGCCGACCTCAAATAATAAGATAAGGCTCTGATGATAATGATAATGATTATTATTATTATTTTGAATGTAAAAAATTAGAGTGTATTAAATACACTCTAAAAATATATTTAATATACTTAAAAATCTACACGCCACATGATTTAATGAATATACCGACTAGCCAAGATATATATATTTATTGCTATCTCTTGCACCTCTCAACTACTCTTCATCAATACTGTGGGACAGCGGGTGTTCTTTGACCGCCGCGGGACAAAGTTGGTGATGTGAGGAGGCTAGTTTGATGTCTAATGTTGATAGGGTCATCAAGTGAGAATTAGAGGTCTAAAGATGAGCAACAAACAAGCACATGGATTTCACATGTATACATACGTCATAGGAGCTAGAGCATTTGTTATAATCTTTGCATATGGTTTTTGTATATAAAAGAGTTACTGATGGCTTTACCGGTAGGATAGGTTTTGAATTCAGACTTCATCTTTCAGGGCTGTGCAAGAGAAGAGATTCTAGATGAGTGCATAAATCGGCCCACTGCTTTGTGTAGATCATGGCTAGATCTGTAAAGAAATTATTGTTCAATGTGGTTGTGGGTCCAAAAGTAGAATCTCATGGTGATGTCGAAAAAAAATCCCGCTTTATGGGTAAATATATACTAAGTATTGTTCATAATTGTACTCTCGGAATATATATATATATATATATATATATATATATATATATTGTGTGTGTAAAACGTCATAACATGTAAAATTGTTAGAACATTCATGTATTAGTGTGTTAACATGTTCTAGAGTCTTTATCCAAAACAAATACTATCTCACATGAGTTGTTGGATTGAACTATGATCAATAAATTCCCCCGTCTCTCCCCGAGTTCCATCACTTCTAAAGCCCTTTGAGGAAACTGCCAACCTTCCAAGAACACCTTTTTTTTGGGTAACCCTTCCCAGAACACCTGATGCGCACCGAAGCGAAAGAAGGCAAATAAGAAAATATAAGTTTTGCGAAGCATATATGTGATAATATTGGAAGTGTCCAAAGAAATATGCGATGCTTAATTTTGTTAATTTATGGACATCCCAATTTCCGTGCACCGGCAGATATCTTCTAATAGGGTTGATCGTTGTCCTCTTATAACACGAGCTGCACCTTGCCAAGATCCAAAACCTTCCTATGATGTGAGTGCTAAGTCTAGCCATTACTCACTTTCTTCCTTGGTGCAGGAAGGTCAGTCATTTATGTGCAAAAATCTAGTAAGAATGAAACTGGCAGAACTTGCAATTTAGGCTTCATGATGCAAGTAGTAGGCATCCATCCAGGAGTAGATCTTACTATCAACATGTTGACCTCGAGGTTTCAGAACTTTCTTTCGTAAAGACTTCGGTCCTCGCCGTTCAAATCCGTTAACCTAATAACGAGTTTGACCCGACTCCGCCTCCCGCAAACGAGTCATAGTCTTGTAAGGGATATCATTCACATGTCCGTAAAAATATAAAGAAAACAGTTCAATATATATAAGATTTCAAATCTCACAAATATTTACATGAAATATACATAGCCAGATCTCAACTAGAGTCAAGTACAAAGTACAACAACTTAGGACATATCCCGAGGTGAACAGAAAGTAAAGATTACACTGCTGGTGGTGCAGACCCAACTCCGCTGCGGTGTGGCTCCGAACTAGACGAAGGACGGGAAGTTTCCTGCTCTCCCTCACCTGAAAGATTTAGGGGTGAGCCTCACAAGTCACTGGCTCAGTAGGAAAACTCTCCCAAAACCGTACAAAGCTAAACTCATAAAGTGCAGTAACATGAAGCTATACTAGGTAATTTATAGAACTAATACGTATGATATTAAAGTCGTAAATAACATTTATCACAAGCTATTAACAGAAACCAGCCTTTAATAAATAAATGGCAAACCACGTCGCGTGTACGAGCTAGAGTAGAAAGCGTCACACTCGGGTCACGAAGATTGGTTCGTGACACCAGCAACTAACCCGGACAAACCACACAGGACTACCTCTCAGCCTTGCAGCTACGGACGAAAGATCTAGCTGCCGCTCCACCATAAGCAGCCAAGAAACTGTGGAGACCAATCATCACCACACCTACGGACCACACTACCGCAGGCCCATGCCTGACACCTTTAAGGGGCCCGAGCTCCCTAAAGTGAGGCACTGGAAAACAAGACTAGCTGGGGCCCAGTACGTCTACTGGTGTATGTAACCCCCAACCATGAGCGCGCTACAAATGACAAACACAAACTCACACAAGTCGCTATCCCTCTGTTGTCTTTCCCTCAGCCAGACGTACAACTCTACAAAAGAGTGAGGGTGTCTAGGAAGACGACATAGAGCTTGATGGTACACAAGTACCGGGACGAACCCCGAGGACTAACGTGCCTGGCTCACACTAAGCCTGGGATACCCGACTGGAGAGGTAACCACGGTAGGCGTCGTACTACTCACCACGTACACACAAACCATGTGAACACCGCTGTTCTCAATCTCAACGAGTACCAATGCACCGCTTACTATTGCTATGAATAATAAATAACACCAAACGATAATCACGTAGCCATGCACAAACCTTTAGCCTTCGGAGGCCTGAACGCGATGGGGTCCTCTGTTGCCTTCAGAACGTGACACCTCGATACGGCGCGTTCTAAAGCAGAACGTGATGGGTCAGGCTGTCGCGTTCTGAACGCGACACCCAGGTTTGTCGCCTTCACAGACAGAGACCCAAACCCAAGATTCCATCTCTGGAATCCCCATGCAAACCCTGCAAACATGCATATAAAGCAGATATAAACACTCTAACCATTGCACTAGCATGTTATCCAACTTCTATAACTCAAACAATAGCATAAACATGCTCAACACACAATCCACAGTGAGAAACAAGGTGGAATCTCCCTACCTATGTGAAGTACGCGAAGAACGATGATAGTTCGGCATTTCCTCCGCTCCGTGCCACGTCCTCGCGAAGAGAGCACACCGAAAACCACTCCAGAACCTCAAATCGCCCAAGAACCAGCCGCAAGAACTTTTCTCCTAGCCGAGCAGAGCTGTCTGAGCTCTGTTTGGCTGACCTAGGTTAAAAGCTCATTGGAGTTAAGAACGTGACGCATCCTGCCGTCGCGATCAGAACGCGACGGTGTAGTCCATCGCCTTCTCATCACTAACGCCAGCCGACTGCCCAGTGCGCGCCACGCGGCGGCCATTCCACTGAACACCCCAAAGCGGTAACAAGAACGGACACCCTGGACCGTCGCGTTTAGAACGCGACGCCCAGCTCTGTCGCGTTCACAGACAGAGAACCAGTGGGTGTTCTGGGCCCAACCTCTCGGCCCACGAAGCCCCACAACTTGTAAAAACACCTCAAACTCAAACCACAGGCCACACACTGGCCACCACAACCACTAAACCTCAATTCGAACGGTCACTACGCTACGTTACTATCACCTAAAAGAATTTAAAAGCTTACTCAAACAAGTATGGATACACTTTCATCATTTTCTCTGCCAATTCTCATGTGTCTTCTCCACCCTGTCTATTTTCCCATCTGATTTTTACTAGTTCAATCTCTTTATTTCTCAGCTTTTGGGTTCTGCATCCTGTAATCTGTACTGAATATTCTGGCATTGACATGTCTAGTTTCAAATCATCTCGTGTGTAGCTGACTATCTGGGAGGGATCTCGAATATACCTTCTGAGCATAGAAACATGGAACACATCATGTGCATCTATAAAGTCTGCTGGGAGATCTATTCTGTAAGTTGTTTCACCAATTCTTTCTAGAATCTGGAATGGGCCAACATATCTCGAGCTCAATTTGTCTTTCCTACTGAATATTAGCACACTTTGGTAGAAGAAACCTTCAGAAACACATAATCACCAACTTCAAACTGCAATGGTCTGCGTCTGGTATCTACATAACTCTTCTGACGACTCTGGGCTATCTGAAGCTTTTCCTTAATGAATTTAACCATCTCTGAACATTGCTGAATCAATTCTAGTCCCATGACTTGCCTCTCACCTACCTTATGCCAATTTAATGGTGTCATACATGGTCTTTCATATAGAGCTTCATAAGGAGCCATTCCATACTTGCATGATAATTATTATTATAAGTAAACTCTACCATGCCCAAGTGATGCTCCCAAGTACCTCCCCATACTAGACAGCAAGCCCTCAACATATCTTCTATGGTTTGAATTGTCCTTTCTGTTTGCCCATCTTCCTGAGGATGATAAGCTGAGCTATACCTCAATTTAGTACCAATTACTCTCTATAAACTCCTCCAAAAGCCTGAAGTAAACTTGGAATCTCTATCTGAGATAATTGTAACTGGAATTCCATGCATTGGTACTATTTCTGTCCACATATAATCTGGCTAATCTATCCATAGTCCATGACATGCTTACTGCCAATAACCTGCATACTTTAGTCAATCTGTCCAAAAAAAACCCAAATTCCATTATGACCTGTCGCTGTTCTGACAAACCAACTACAAAATCTATGGCTATGTCATCCCATTTCCACTGTGGAATAGACAATGGCTGTAATAATCCCCCTGGCCTCTGATGCTCTGCTTTTACCTGTTGACATATCAGACATCTTGATATAAATTCTGCTATTTCCTTCTTCATATTCGGCCACCAGAAATGTTTCTTCAAATCTTGATATATCTTTGTGCTGCCTGGATGAATAGTATACTGGACCTGTGAGTCTCTTCTAATACCCTCTGCCTCACCTCGGCTTCTGCTGAAACATATAATCGGCCTTTAAGTCTGACCACACTGTCATCATCGAGTGTAACCTCCTCCATTCTTACAATGTCCACCAGATTCTCATATGTTCTTTGTGCTTCTACTATCTGCCAATACAATGAAGGTTCCACTGCACTGTTTGCTAATACTGCTCGCTGCTGATTATTTGGCACAAATAGTGAATTCTCTACTACATCTTCATATAATTTCCATTCTTTGATCATCATTTGGCTCAAAATTGTCTTTCTACTCAGTGCATCTGCAACAACATTGGCTTTACCCGGGTGATATGCTAAGCTGAAATCATAATCTTTTAGAAACTCCATCCATCTGCGCTGCCTCAAATTCACATCTTTCTGTGAAAATATGTACTTTAAGCTCTTATGATCTGTAAAGATTTCAAACCTCTCTCCATATAAGTAATGCCTCCACATCTTTAATGCAAAAACCATTGCTGCCAACTCTAAATCATGTGTAGGGTAATTCTCTTCGTGCCTCTTCAACTGCCTTGAGGCATATGCCACTACCTTCCCATGCTGCATTAATACTACTCCCAATCCTCTCCTAGATGCATCTGTGTACAACACAAATCCTCCACTACCTGATGGTATCTCCAATATGGGTGTTGTAGCAAGCTTTTTCTTCAATTCTGCAAAACTTCGCCGACAATCTGAAGACCACACAAAGGGCACTCTTTTCCTGGTCAATCTAGTCATAGGTACTGCAATCTTGGAGAAATCCTGGATGAATCGCCTGTAGTAACTTGCTAGACCAAGGAAACTTCTGATTTCTGATGTTGTTTTCGGTTCTTCCCATTTCATTACTGCTTCTACTTTAGCTGGATCAACTGCTATACCCTGTCCTAAAATTACATGGCCCAAAAACTGAATTTCCTTTAACCAGAACTCACATTTACTGAATTTAGTATACAAGTGGTGATCCCGTAAAGTGTGCAATGTAACCCTCAGATGTGATGCATGCTCCTCCTTTGATGTTGAATACACTAATATGTCATCAATGAATACCACAATAAACTGATCCAGATAAGGTGAAATATTTTGTTCATCTGATTCATAAATGTTGTTGGTGCATTGGTCAACCCAAATGGCATAACTACAAATTCATAGTCCCCATATCTAGTCCTGAAAGTTGTTTTATCAATATCTTCTTCCTTAATCCTCAACTGGTGATATCCTGACCTCAGATCGATCTTAGAAAATATCTTGGCTAACTGTAGCTGATCAAATAAATCATCAATTCTGGGAAGTAGATACTTGTTCTTGATAGTAACCTTATTCAATTGCCGATAATCTATACACATTCTCAAACTACCATCTTTCTTTCTAACAAATAACACTGATGCTCCCCATGGTGAATGATTAGGTCTGATAAAACCTTTCTCTAATAAGTCCTACAGCTGCTTCTTCAATTCCTACAGCTGCTTCTTCAATTCCTTCAACTATGTTGGTGCCATCCTATAAGGTGCTTTAGAGATTGGCATACTACTCGACCGCGATTCTATAGTAAAATCCACCTCCCTGTATGGAGTAACCCTGGCAACTCTTCTGGAAACACATCTGTAAATTCTCTAACCACGGGTACCATCTTTACAGACTTGCCTGACTCAACTAAACTAACTGAAGCAAGATATGCTACACACACCAGCATTAATCAACCTCCTAGCCCTAAGTGTAGAAATAATAAACTTAGGAGTGTAGAACGCCATACCTTGGAACTCAAACACAGCTCCACTGGGTCGACAAAATCTAACTTTCTTCTTCCTACAGTCCACCACTGTCCCATAGGCCTCTAACCAATCCATTCCCAAAATCACATCATACTCTTTCAACTGTAGTGCATACAACCTTGCTGGCAACTGATTCCCTTGTACTATAATCGGAACTTCATCTAAATAACATGAGGTGAGCATAAAACCACCAGAAGGAATCTCCACAACTAACTCACACTGCCTTTCTTCTAAAGGGTGAACCATGCTATCCATAAAATCTTCAGAAATAAATGAATGCGATGCACTTGGATCAATCAACACTCTAACAGAGAATTCAAAAAGAGGTAATATACCTTCAATCAGGTTGGATGCATCCGCCTGTGCTCTGGTAACAGCCATAACTCGACCTCATCCCCTCAGGAAAGGTGGACCTCTACCTCGCTCTACTGCTGGCTGCTGGAATGTCTGCTACTGCTGTGCCCCTCTACCATAATTGTATTCCCATGGATGTGGACAATTTCTATCTAAATGCTCTGGCTACCCACAATTGTAACACCTGAAACCTGGAAAAGTTGCGGGCTGCCCTGCCGTACTCTGCTGTGGCTTCTCTGGAGCTGGCCTAAAACCTCGGCCCTGCTAAAAACCCAGCTGAAAACTCTGATGGACCCTGCTGCCTACCACCACCTCGTCCTCTGAATATCTTCTTCAATTTATTACCCCACTTGGCAAATCCGGATGATGATGATGCTCCCAAGGGTGCCTTACCCTTACTAATACCTGTGGATTACTGCGGAAGCCGGAAGCTACCTGTCCTTCCTGACTGTCTAGCCTGTACAGTCATCTGCAGAATCGCTGCCCTCTGTGCTGCTTCCTCCACTATCCTGCACATAAGGGGAATCATCTCATCCTGTAGCTCTGGTCGCAATCCTCGAATAAAATACTCCATCATCATAGCATTATCTGTAACCACATAAGGAGCATATCTACTCAACGCCATAAACCTCACTGATATTCTAAAACTGATAAATTCCCCTGCTACAACTCAATCAACAGATGCATAGTCTCCTCTGGCTCATCTCCACCACCTCATCATCTCTCCCCTATCTGCCATTTCTAATCCTGTATATACCATTCCAACCACATAACATGCAAAAAATCAATACAAAAACCAGGGTCAACTACCAGTAGTGGACTAAAGTAGAGACCAGGCTATGTAAATTTTCGATTCTTTTATATTCATACAGACCTTGCTCTGATACCAACTGTAATGGTCCTCGCCGTTCAAACCTGTTAACCTAATAACGAGCTTGACCCGACTCCGCCTCCCGTGAACGAGTCGTAGCCTCGTAAGGGATATCTTCACACGTCCGTAGAAATATAAAGGAAACAGCTCAATATATATAGGATTCTAAATCTCACAAATATTTACTTGAAATATACATAGCTAGTTTTCAACTAGAGTCAAGTACAAAGTACAGCAACATACCCCGAGGTGAACAGAAAGCAAAGATTACATTGCTGGTGGTGCAGACCCAACTCCGCTATGGTGCGGCTCTGAACTAGATGAAGGACAGAAAGCCTCCTGCTCTCCCTCACTTGAAAGGGGTAGGGGTGAGCCTCACAAGTCACTGGCTCAGTAGGGAAACTCCCCCAAAAGCTGTACAAAGCTAAACTCATAAAGTGCAGTAACAGGAAGCTACACTAGGCAATTTATAGAATTATCTACGCATGATATTAAAGTCGTAAATAACATTTATCACAAGCTATTAACATAAACCAGCCTTTAATAAATAAAAGGCAAACCATGTCCAAGTGTACGAGCTAGAATAGAAAGCGCCACACTCGGGTCACGAAGGCTGGTTTACAACACCAGCAACTAACCTGGACAAACCACATAGGACTACCTCTCAGCCTCGCAGCCACAAACGAAAGGTCCAGCTGCCGCTCCACCACAACAAGCCAAGAAACTGTGGAGACCAACCAACACCACATCTGCGGACAACACTACCGCAAGCCCATGCCTGGCACCTTTAGGGACTCCGATCTGAGCTCCATAAAGTGAGTCACTGAAAAATAGGACTAGCTGGGGCCCAATACGTCTATTGGTGTTCGTAACCACCAATCACGAGCGCGCTACAAGCGACAAACACAAACTCACACAAGTCGTTGTCCCTTTGTCATCTTTCCCTTAGCCGGACGTACAACTCTACATAAGAGTGAGGGTGTTCAGGAAGATGACACATACATCGACGGTACACAAGTACCGGGACAAACCCCGAGCACTAACGTGGCTGGCTCACACAAAACTTGGGATACCCGACCGGAGAGGTAACCACGGTAGGCGTCGTACTACTCGCCACGTACACACAAACCACGTGAACACCACTGTCCTCAATCTCAACGAGTACTAATGCACCTCTTACCATTGCTATGAATAATAAATAGACCCAAACCCGAGATTCCATCTCTAGAATCCCAATGCAAACCATGCAAACATGCATATAAAGCAGATATAAACACTCTAACCATTGCACTAGCATGCTATCCAACTTCTATAACGCAAACAATAGCATAAACATGCTCAACACACAATCCATAGTGAGAAACAAGGTGGAATCTCCCTACCTACGCGAAGAACGACTATAGTTCGTCATTTCCCCCGCTCCGTACCACGTCCTCGTGACGAGAGCACGCCGAAAACCACTCCAGAACCTCAAATCGCCCAAGAACTAGCCGCAAGAACTCTTCTCCTGGCCGAGCAGAGCTTTCTGAGCTCTGTTTGGCCAACCTAGGTTAAAAGCCCTTCGGAGTTAAGAACGCGACGCACCCTGCCGTCGTGATCAGAATGCGACGGTGTAGTCAGTTGCCTTCTCATCGCTGATGCCAGCCGGCTGCCCAGTGCTTGCCACGCGGAAGCCATGTAGCCAAACATCCCAAACAGCGGTAACAAGAACGCGACACCCTGGACCGTCGTGTTCAAAACACGACGCCCAGCTCTGTCGCGTTCACAGACAGAGAACCAGTGGGTGTTCTGGGCCCTACCTCTCAGCACACGAAGCCCCACAACCTGTAAAATCACCTCAAACTCAAACCACAGGCCACACACTGGCTACCACAGCCACTAAACCTCAATCCGAATAGTCACTACACTACAGTCATGGTCGCAATCGTGTTCAACCCTTTACTACCAATAGTCATGTGTATATTGTACTGATGTCATTTCTCATGCATTTTATGCATTGATTCATGAACAGTCCTTCTGTAAAGTCTCTAGAAAGTTAGAAACTATATTTTCCTTAGAATCTAATATAATCTTAGTTCATCTACTTGATTACTTAGCTTCTGTCTTGGAATTCATTGGCCATTAAATGATTATCTAGATAGTACATAGAATCTTATCTACGATCCAATGGCTGTGCATATAGAGTTTGGTTTGGTCCTGGGAGGAGCATGTGAAGGTATTTGAGCTTGCGAGAGTTTAATGAAACAATGTGGTACTACACCAAAAAATTTGTGCTCTTAATTAATCTATGACAATCAACTTATGAATAATTACTTGATATGCTTATTACTTGACTTGTAATTGTTGCTTTTGTGGGTATTATCTCATGATATGGTTAAACTTTACAATGTTACTTGTTACATGATATTGTTTAATTCTCTTATTCTTTTATATGAGTTCTTGGCATTATCTAGTCTACTACTAGTACATTGATCATGCTCTCTTACCATCTTTCTTTTGATTATCAACTCTTGACTTATTTTTGTACTTTTGTTTAATTCTCTATCAAGTCATCGGTATATTCAGCCTGTTAAATGTTAATCATTTAAAACATGTTTGGAATAGAGATATAAATCCTCCTCAGATGATGAAATGCATGATGGTAGAGATAGGCAAGAGTGTTGAGCATCCTAATTATCTAGTTATCTTAGAGTTATTGTGGAGTCTTTATTTTTGACAATTTATATATAATAGTTAAGAGGGGCTCTATGTTTGAATCTAATAGAGTCGATGTAATATAGTTAGTGATTTTGATATCAATAAAATTATGAGTTGAGTATTTTAATTTTTACTCTCAATGTTATCTTTAAAATTTACTCTGATAGATGCAATTGATTGATATAATATTTATTTGCACCTTCCGATATGTTACGTCAAAACGTGATAGTTTTCTTTCAAAATTTGTTCCCTTTATATGGGGGTGTGATTTTATGGATAATGGAGAGTCATTTAACATATTATCCTTGTTTTATGTTGTCATCCTCCATCTCTTTTTTTTTTTTTACTTTCTCTTAAACTTATATATATATATATCATTTATTTTGTTTTATCAACGATTATAAGTGAACTAGCTAGTACTTGAGCTGGAATCAGCGTTGCTTAAAACTCAACTTGCACCAATCCATGATAAGGTCGAGCTGGCTGAGTTGGTATCTCAACTCAAATTTTATTCGGCACTAGCTAGTATGAGCTTTCTTCTCTTAAAATTCATTAGCCGACAAAACTAGCACCAGGTGAAATTAGCAAACATGAAAATATAACTTTATTACATGCATAATTGTATCACTCTTGTACATACGTATTAAATAATGTAATATATAGTATGGAGGGTACTTTATGCGAATCACGGTGTAGAGAACTAGAGATGTCCCCCTCCATAAAGTGGTGTCTCGTATTGTTAGATGGCAAATAAGGATGAGAAATACTTAATTTACTTGCGCAAGTTGTTGTACTTGTCACATGGCAACCTGTATGACGTCTTGTTAGTCAGAAATATTTTGAAGGGGGAGTAATTAATAAAATAATCATTCATAGATACTCAACACAAGAGGGGTAATTAATAAAGTTAAAAAAAATCTTCACATACTCATCATAAGGAGAAATTTTATACAAAAAAATTAATAAGAGAAAATTTTATGCAAAAAAATAAGGGGGGCAATTGCCCCCCCCCCCATTATCCCCCCTAGCTCCGCCACTGGTAGCAGCGATGATAGGTGGGCGGCGGCGATGACAGATGGCGATGACAGATGATTGTAGTGGATTTAGAAATTAAAATTTTAAGTTTAAAAATAAAATTTTTAGATTTTAAAATATTATTTTTAAAATTTAAAATATTATCTAAACTTTTAATAATAATTCAGACTCATAAATATTATCTTTAGATTTAACCCTTAGAATTTAAAATTATTGATTAAATTGTTATAATATTTAGTTTGAATTCGTAATATTATTATTGGACTTAAAATACTTCTCTAATAATTTGAAAACTATTAATTGAGTTTTTAATAGTTACTTTCACCTCATAAATAGTGATTTTGAGCTCCAAAATTAACAATTACTTTAAATTAAGAATAACTGTGCATGCATTCTTATATACTTGCTTTCACGTATGGAATGCACACCGGTAATGTTTTGTTATTCGTAGGTGACTATCCAAAAGAAGAGAGGCAAATTACACATATGTTCATGGTGACATTAGATAAATTAATATGTATCTAAATTGTTGTTTTAGTAAACAGAGGGATTTGTTGGGCATTCACTAGTACAAAAAGAAAAAAACATGAATGTTTCTCTTTTTTGTATCAAAAAAATTGCTTGTCTTCGTGAATCAACACCGTCTTCTCAGATCCACAAATCCCCCATGCTCATTTTTCTCCACATTCCTTCTTAGTTTTGTGGGCAGTAAATAGCATAAAGTGGAAGATAGGAAATGCCAGTAAAAGATTTATTATTTTTGTTAACATGCATGGAACTTAGCATAATTGGTTGGGACTCAAGATGAAGCAGCACCCGGTGATCCAAGTTTGAATTGATCTTACCAGGGTCATTTTATCTATATTGTTTTTTGTACATCATATTTATTAATTGAAGAGGCTCGATCTCGTATCTTGTCATAGATTGTCAGATGATGAGGAGAAAACTAACGGTAATAATACGCTTGATTCTACTGGTGATAGATCTGCAAATAAGACAGAAGATCAGGGGTCCTAGGATTAGGGTAGAAAATCTTCTGGGTCATGTTTAGCATCGAGATAAATCGAGAAGAGAGTGAGGGTTTCTTCAAATTTTTTAGGATATCTTCAAAATTTTAAGACTATTCTCAATTTATCTTCAATCTATTTTAATATCAAACAACCCCTAATGTTTAAGTCAATGAATGAGAAAGAGAATACAACAAGAGAGCAAATTAAAGAGAGGCTATGTAATGGCTCCGACACCCGAACCCCCGACTTCTACCGAGAATCCGATAGTCGACGCTGCCGCCCACGGGTCCGGTGACCCGGAAGGGCTAACGGACCAGTCTAACAAGATATGTAATGGGAGTAAGTGACAACCAAACGTACTAAAAGTACCAACAAGTGAAGGGAAAGAGTTCAACACAGTGGGCAAGTCTAGTACAGTCCCAAAGTAACAAAGTATAAGTGCAAAAGTAAAAGGGGATAACAGACCCCTTAGGGGCATACCCCGAGGGTGAAGTACCAACTAGAGGGGGACACCGCTCAGCGAAGGCACCGTCTACTACGGCCCAATCTCCTCAGTACGCCTCGGGTGGCACTGCTGTGAAGTCTCACCTGTAAAAGAGGGAATGAGCTTCACAAAGAAGCCCAGTAGGAACTACCAATCTCCCACTAGTTCTAGCAGCAGAAATAGATCTAGATGCACATAATTAATTTAAAGCGAAAAAATCTATTCTACTAGCAGAGTAAGTGCAGAAGCATAAAGAAACTACACGGTCGTCGGTCTAAACTAAACATCGGGACCAAAAATCCGTGTAAATCATGGCACTGGGAAGAACCCAAGGCTGCAAACACAGACAGTGAACAACTGCCTGGACAAAGACACTAGCCACAGAACCACTACAGTAGTCAACCGGTCAGGTGCGCCATGCGCCTTACCCTCAACTGACAGTCCATGTCTAACACCTCCCGTCGGAGTGAGACGTGGAGCTGTCCTTGTCGTGATCGGACTGCGACAGGTTCCCTGTCGTTTTCTAAGCCAGGTCGCGACAGTCAGGGTGTCGTCTTCAGGTGGTGATAGCCTGTGCGTCACCTTCTCAGACAAAGAAGGGCTTGGCGACCTGTTCGGAGTTTTCCTTCCGCTGCGACTCTGTTTTCTAGGCACCTGTGTTGTTCCTAGCACAATTCTACTCTAGCCTTTCGCCCGGTGTTAGGCACTTGAGAGCTTGTCCGCGAGACAGATTGTTACTGTTACCTGGACCTCCGGTCCCCGCGCGCCTGTTTGAGGGAGTTCTCTGGGCGGTGGTCGAGCTCGAGTCACGGACTCTGGCAGCAAAGGGGAAAATGGTGGGGACAATGGCGTAGAGTCGTTTGTAGAGCTCTCTTAGCTGAGTTTGGGATGCTGAGGTGGTTTGGTGCTCTTCCGGCGCAGATCAGTTAGTCATTTTCTCACTGCCTCACTCTACGTAGTTCCAGAACCATTTAGAGGGGCCAGGCGTGGGACCGTAGTCCGGCTAGACTACGGCAATTGTGGTTACTCTAGTTCTGCATCTCACTCCGACAGGAGGTGTTAGACATGGACTGTCGATTGAGGGTGAGAAGCATGGCGCACCTGACCAGTTGACTAGTGTAGTGATTCTGTGGCTAGTGTCTTTGTCCAGGCAATTGTTCACTGTCTGTGTTTGTAGCCTTGGGTTCTTCCCAATGTCATGGTTTAAATGCATTTTCGGTCCCGACGTTTAGTTTAGACCGACGATCGCGTAGTTTCTTTATACTTCCGTAGTTACTCTGCTAGTAGAATAGATTTACTCGCTTTAAATTAATTATGTGCATCTAGATCTATTTTGTTGTTAGTATAGTGGGAGATTGGGCTTCTTTGTGAAGCTCATTCCCTCTTTTATAGGTGAGACTTCATAGCAGTGCCACCCGCGACGTACTGAGGAGACTGGGACGTAGTAGACGGCGCCCTCGCTGAGCAGTGTCCCCTTCTAGTTGGTACTTCACCCTCAGGGTATACCTCTAAAGGATATGTTATCCCCTTTTACTTTTGCACTTGTACTTTGTTATTTTAATTGGGACTATACTAGACTTGCACACTGTGTTGAACTCTTTTCCTTCACTTGTTGGTATTTTTAGTACGTTTGGTTGTCACTTACTTCCGTTACATATCTTGTTAGACTGGTCTGTTAGCCCTTCCAGATCTCCGGACCCGTGAGAGGCAGCATCGACAGCCGGATTCTCGGTGGAAGCCGGGGGTTCGAGTGTCGGGGCCGTTACAGGCTAGAGCTAGCATACAAGAATAGAGAAAGATATAGATTGGGAGACTTGCTCTGAGATTCTTTTTTAATGACTAGAAGTGGGTTATGGATTTAAGCATATCATAACTTTTATTCTTATCTTAATCTCTATGTAGCTTTGGGTTTGACTAGATTTTTACTGGGAGTCTATTAGTTTAACGCTCTTTTGAATAGATTCTCTCAGTAGTTATTTAGTCGCTCAAATTTCTCATGTTGTGAAATTTTTTTAAAATTTGGACATCTTTCCACATGAGTGACAATCTGGGGCGTCATAGTACTTTCATTCTCTTTGGACTTTCAATAGATGTGCCTAAAGATTTTTATTGGGACCGGACCGGATAAGTTTAATGAACTTTTTGGTATGAGATTTATTAGGTCGTGATTTTTTCCCTCTCCACTAAAAGATTTGAAATTATATATCAAGTAATTTTTCACCAGTCTTTCACCAAATACAAAACTTCCCTACCATGTAATATAAAAAGGTGTGAGACCAGTCAACCACAGGGTTAGCTATCTTTTTCGATATCGTCGTTGTCGTCTTCTTCTTTTTCTTCTTCACTTACCTCCTCACCTTCTCCTCCTTATTTAGATATGATCTGACAATGTGATCCGCAGCCATGTTATTTTCGATCAGCTCAGATAGGGGTCGGGGCAGGAACACGATGATGTGACACGGGAGATCGAATAATGGTGCAGAAAAATATTACCTGGTTCACCCAGCTGGTTATATATATACTTGGTGGTATGCGCCTGTGGTACCTGTGCCGTTAATTTCCCGTTCACTCATATCCCAGTGGCAAGAATAATGTACTGCTGTCTACCCTTGATTAGGTCGAGACAGTCCGTGCGATGGCTGGGGCCAACCTGTTGAGGAAAAGGGAAAACAAATTAAGATAACTACGCTTTTTTTCTCGTGCGGAGCTCATCTAACTAGCAATATATATTTACTCGATCGGATAATTAATATGGGCAATTTCTTTGAAACAGAAGATACTTTAGTTAGTTCTGCACAGGACTACTCCTGGTTGGGTACTTAGTGTTCTAGTTCTCTCAATCAGCAGACTCCATGAAAATCTCCGCTTGCATGGTCATTCTGTTCGACCAACACCCTATATGTCAATATAACTTGATGAGGAGAAAACGAGGACCAGTCCAGCTTACATAGCATCTCCCTTTGGTGGATTGTCCTACACACCTGTACCCCATGGCCGCTGGTTTACACTTGGAATTTGGGGGAAGCAACTTCTCTTGCAGTACGTAAAGGATTCTTGAAGACATGATATTACATGAATCACTTCATTGATATCTGGGTCCAGAAACTCCAAGATGCAGCTCTTAAAATATGCAGAAGAAGAGTTCCATGACAGAGGCAGGTGGGGTAGTGCTGACTCATGTAGAACCGCTTTCGTTCACTGTATCTAATTATTCTAATAACGATGGACGCATCTGTGTATGCATGCAGAGAGAGAGAGAGAGAGAGAGAGAGAGAGAGAGAGAGAGAGAGAGGAGAGAGAGAGAGAGAGAGAGAGAGAGAGATTGGGGTCTTTGAAAGTGACCAAACCATTCATTCACTGTTAATTAGATAACTTATGTAAAAGTAGAGAAACTAATTTGAACATGTTTTCTGTCAAATTTCTTTCTTTATAGAAAGTGCAGCATCTATTGATATAATTTAATCTAATATTAGATGTATTGAAAATAAATATATATTTATAAATAAGACTCATTTCTCTTCTCTTAAGAGAGTCTTTTTTTTCCTAAAAAAAGATAAAACTCTAAAGGAAGATATATAATACTTCTTAAAGGCACACTGAAATTTTATATATCATCATTGTATTTAAAAGTGAGGCTAGAAATAGGTGCACTTACTTACCTCACTTTTCGTAGTTGAGAATAACTTATTGCAAGACTCACCTTGCAATAAGAATGAAGTAAGAGTGCAAGAGAAGTACGTAATGCTTTAACGTGAAGAACTGATCCACATAAAGAGCGGAGGTACGTAACTTCGTTGAAGAAAGGTTTTAGATACAGATCTATGTACGTGACTTTAAAGTATATATATTAAGGTCATTTACAAAAAATAGTCTTGTTAATGTTTTATTTGCAGAATATTACGTTTAATACCCTAGCTATATCATCATACTGATTGAATGCCCATGTCATTACCATCCGTTAACATTATGTTAAAAATCTCTTCTTGGTCAATCTTTAATGAAATTTAAAAAAAAGACTTAAAATACCCAATCTCTCATAAACTTTTTCTCTCTCTTCATAGTCTTTTTAATCTCTCCCTATCTCTTTGGCATTATCTGCCATTTAAATAATCTTCTTTTATAAGGATATTTTTGTACAAAAATTTAATCTTATAGATGAAATTAGAATATTCTTAATATTTCAAATGAAGGTTATCCCAACAGTATATTGATGCTATGGTCATGTAAGGAGGTTTTGGAAACCAACATGAACTTAAATAAGATAGACAATTCTACCAATAAACCTACTAGAAGTTATCTTTTTTCAAATATATCCACTCAAACAATCTAAACTGAATTCCACCAAAAAAAACAAAAACTATTCAATCAAAGAAGAAAATTAAGTACCTTCTTGAAGATGATCGAGTTAACAATAACCATAATGTCATAACTTGAGCTCACTTACAAATCCAAAAAAAAAAATCACCTTATAAACCCTAATAAATTAATAGGTATATATATATATATAGAGAGAGAGAGGGGGGGGGGCACACGCATGTAGGCACACCATATTCTTTTTCCCGTGGCAACTATTCCATGCAGATCATCACAGTGGCTAGCTGTTGGGTGCGTGGTGAGAGTGCGGAGGAGGAGGAGGGGCCCAGGGCCCTCCCAAGAAACAAGGCTTCGAAGGGGAAAAGAAAGCAGAATTTTAAGGGTGGGAGGTTCTGCCGAACGCGCCATTACAAAAGCTGCCGGGGAATGTGGTGACAGGCCACCGCGTCCCGAGGTGGGTGGGGATGACGGGTGTTTCTTCTTCTTCACAACCGGACACCAGGGGGGAACCGAGTTCTTGGAACATGATTGGGGTTTCCGGAGGCCTGGCTGGTCTTTTTCTTCTCTTTGTTCATGCTATAATATCCTCCTATCAGCATTCAATGTTATGCGCCCACCGGATGAAACCTTGGCGAGGGAAAAACAAAGAAAAGGAGAACGACACGATCGTTCCCTATTATTCTGTACTTGAATCAGACGGCAAACGTTGACCCACCTTTGAACAACACAATTATGAAACCCATGTGGAACGAAAAGCAGGGTGAGACTGCTGATACCTCTCTCTCTCTCTCTCTCTCTCACGCACACAAGCCATACTTGTGCGAACTTTTCACTCTGTTCATCTTGATAGGTACATAGTAAGATCTTGTGGGAGAGTTTGGAGCACTGTATATGTGGACCCCACTGCAGAGTAATCACAAGCACCTTTGACAAGCAACGGGTAAGGGGGTTTGTAAAAGAAAAAAGTTTATTGCACTTGTACATTGCACTTTAAAGTAATGTGATTAGGTAATAACTTATGTAGCACCTTTCACATGAGGAGTGATAAAATGACAATCCAATTGTTAGATATCACATGGACTTGTTGCTTAGTTATATTGTATTAAAGTGCAATGTAAAAGTGCAATAAACCTTTCTCTTATTAAAATGAGAGTTTTTCTACCTGTAAAATAGATAGAAAATTGTTTGGTGTAAATGTGTGAGACTCAAGCCGTCCGACTAATGAAAAACGATGGTGGATGAATTTTTCTACCCATTTTAAAGATAAAAAGTATTTCTCTAAATAAATTCATGTAGGACAGATCACAAATAAAATATTAAAATTATATACACCTCTCTTAACTGGTGTTTGGTCGAGTTAGACCAGATTTATCGTATCTGAATCATCAACGCAAAGCTTGTTCTTTATTCCAGGGATAAGGTTGGCTAATACACCTTATTAATTTGCTTATGAAAAGGCACCTATATGATCCCAGTATAACTGTTCTTAGTTTTTCTTCGGTGCAGAATGGGAGTCGTATAAGAGTGATACAGCTAAATGGGTGTGGGGCAGAGGGGTTGCTTTGCATAAGTCATTGCTCGTCCACTGCTGTGGGCTAAAGCCATCCCCAGTACGTTCTGTTCGGAATCACAGCTGAAGGTGAGGAGCCCTGACAACACACGAGCATCTCTTTCGCAGTATCCCGTGGTTTTTTTACTGTCTGAAAAGAAAGGAGGAGGGTAGGAATTGGAATGAAGTGTCCCTTTTTGGAGGGGCGTATTGAATTGGATTGAACATGCTAAATTACAGATTATGGGTTTGATCGACGCTTTCATTTCACCAAGTGTTGCGAAGTGGAGTGAAGAATAGTACGATTCCCAATGTGAACTTCCCAGTGTGACAAATGCAGTCGAAGCCCATCCCGAGGCTGCACCTGGTGGGCAGTGGCTGGTGGAGCCTCCCAAGAACGGGGCTCGAGGTAAGAGAGGTCAGGCGGAATAAGGTGGTTGTGGAGGGAGCAGAGAAGAGTAACATGAAGAGATGGCCCAAGGCCTCGAGCGCTCATGGTCACCAGTGGCAGTGCCACCCACCAATGCTAGAGAAGATCCCCTATCAAAAAACAAAGATTTAAAGAAGAGAAAGATTTAGTGTACTTTTTTATTACATTTAAATATAATATGACTAGGTATTAAACTCATGTGATACCCCTCATATGAGAAGCGATAAGTGACAACCCAATTATTAAGTGTCACATGAATTTAAGTATCTAATCATATTACACTTAAATGTAATATAAAAGTGTATTCTCCTTAAAGAAAGTTCAAAGCAGCATCCAATGGAACTCATGGACTGAAAAAGAACAACTCGTTTGATCGCAGAGGGGGGAGGCAAGAGGACCCTTCTAGTGGTCCTTGCCGGATCACCCAATTGCGAGGAAAGCTACGCTTGTTTGAGAACATCTCAGAACCACAAAAGGGACGCATCGAATTCTGTATGTGGGATTCGTTGTTAGTGAAAGGACTATGCTATTCTTATTTATACTCCCCACATATTTAAACCTCTGAACCAGAAAGGGTTGCAATTCATCTTATCATTATTACAAGATTGGTCTCACAATAAATATTTCTCATAGCATGGTGGAGATAATCCACCCCTCATCAATTCACATTCAAGAACAATGCTGTTATATGCAAAACGGACATGTATTTTTAGCGATACTTTTTTTATTATTCCAATTTGCTAGTCACAGAAAATAAATGCCAAATGAACATACTGATAACCACATGTGGGAACAATGCTAAAGTAATGTGACTATGACATTTGTCTGTTGTCAGTAGCAAATAAGTGTGAAACCTAACATTTCACTACTTAAAAATAGCGTAACTAACATTTGACTGGAACATGCTGCAAACAAAAGTTTATACTGTCGTCTCAAACTCTACTTATTAATCCACATGAGATCAATATAGCAAGGCCGTGTGTTCCGCCCTTCCATGCTCTTTTTGATTGTCACCTGCATTTTCTATCTCATGTAGACGAATAAGAGTACTCAGGGAGTGGCTTGATTATTGCCCTTCATATACAAAGAGGTGTTCAACTTCCATTGGGAGAAACTTTACAAAGAATTTTTAAAAATGATGTAATAGACTAGATTTCCAACCAAAAAAAAAATGCAGAAGATTTGCTATACTAAATTCGCTATACAGTACGACTGGGCTGTCAAAACAGATATGGATCTATTAGCAGACCCATTTTCAACCCAATAAAACCATGAGTTTGCATTGGATAAAGCTACACTAAAATTCCCCATTTGTCAACTATAATAGAATCAAAGGTAAATACAGTCTCTCTCATGTCCATTGTAAATTTAATGCATGTACCTATTTACCCGATAACTTTACCAAGTCCAGAGCTGAATTGGGCACACATTTTCGGTTCGGGTCCACCAGTTCTGCTAGCATTTACAGTTACTTTTTCCAATGTCGTCCAGCGCGTCAGGAACATACTGATGAACAACACAGCAGTCGCAACTCTATTCGTATCTGAGGTGGTTTTACGCAGTCTGTAAGCATCTATCCCCACAGAAGGCCATGACATCCGAGTTTTTGGAACGTCCGCATTAAAAAAAGATGGGGAGGATTTTTTCTTGTACATACAGTTATCATTAACATATAATACATATGTATATACGTATATGTTCTGTCAGACATTTCTGTATACTAAAAATTTTCTGTGACAGGACACCATGGCAGAGCACGAGCATTGAAATCCAGCATCTCCGAGCAAAGATTTCCAGCAAAATTTTGGCAAAGTGGGGTGCAGTACCTCGTTTATGTCACCCTGGCAGCAGAAGCATACACCAGCTGACATCCTTTGAGCACCATCTCCCCATTCCGATCCATGTCTGAAAAACTAGTCTCATTCCGCAGAGTACGACTTAGAATAGCTGGAAGAACAAGCTGGTTGAGCCATCGCCAAATGATCTAAGATCCGTGGGTTTTACCAAGGCCCTGCACAAGGGGCATGTCCTCTCCCGCTCGAACCTGCAGGACATGGAAACACAGAACGGAGATCATCATCCCACGGAATGCAGATGCGCAGCATCTTTCAAGGACACCACCACCAAACGACAATAAACAGCATGGAACTAGCTATGTAAAATTGGTTGACAAAATAAGTCTGTTGCTTTTGAAAAATCGGTCTTAACCATGGTTTGCCGGATTGGAAACGGGAGGCAAATCGGGTTTTTCTTGATTCGCCCCGATTCCCCCCGAATTGACCCGAATCAGATCGATACATATGGGTATAATATTATTATATATATATATATATCATATTTATAATGTATATATGTATTACAAATATGATATAATATTATTATATATATGAGGCGAATCGGACCGAATCGATGGAATCAAGAATCGGGTTTTCCATGATTCACCCCGATTTGGGTGAATCGGGCCGATCCGATTCACCACGGCAAACCACTCTTAACGCACTTTACCTACTTTTGTCAAGTAAAACCTACAGACATTGGCTATTGGTGATTGCCCTCAGAAATGAAATCAGAAGTTAACAAATGCCATAATTGAAACATTCCATTCGTCCAGTGCAAGTTTGTTTCGTCATTCTTCTCTTTGTGCTCATCGCCAATTAAGCTCCATTTTGCCATTTCTATTTTCATGCGAGTGCCTTACTCAAGGGATCATTTCTAGTCACTAAAAATATGCTATTATGTAGATATTACTAGGGAAGGGATTATCTATAAGAACACAGCAGTTCGCATGCATGTGTGAACAAAACTCAAGAATGCAAAAGGGACCACCTATACAAGTTTGGTAGGAAGCAAGGAGCAAAGATAACTTGACCCACCATTCAGAAACACAGTCCTCACAGAAAATATGTTTACATCGAAGTAGAATAGGAGCATGCATCTTCTCTTGGCAAATAGCACACAAATCACCAGCTGCAATCACCTGCATCAATTGCCACATATATGTTAGGGCAATGAGTACCTATCAACGAAGCATTGAAGAACGATATCAGGCCGCTTGCCTGTCAACTGTCAACCCAAAGTCTTACAAATCATAGTTCGTCTCATGCAACTGGAAGTAGAGGATTGACCTCAAGGTGATGGGAGAAAAGATGTGGGCATACTCATAAGTATTCTACTAACTTTTCCTACTCCAGTGTTCAGTATTTTCAGATATTTTCAACAAACACAGAATAGTAACAATGATCAATGAGCTACCTGCTCTGCTGTTGCATAAGACCCATAATGCACTTCCTGGCGTGACAATGCCTTCAATGCTGAGAAGAAGGATTGAACCTAGGCAAACGGCATTCAGAGAATTGTGTCTTCTTTTAGCAGACATCCATTGAATAAAATTCTGATGACTATGAGCAATTTAATCACAAAATGTGGTTTAAGAAATAGGACAGGTGGTAAAAAGTCCAGTTACACCCAAAGAGGAAGGCATACAGCTGTAAACTCACTTACCTTCTCGACAATTGATGTCAGCTTGAAAGTGAGGTAAAGCCCTGTAGTGAGAGATGAGAATAGACTCCCATATTCCTTGTTTAAGAAGAACCGGTACCAAACAGGTGTAGGAAGCAAAGCACGATACAGAAGTAAGAGATACTCCACCAGAGTTAGCATTTGTCCCTACAAATCCAGGACAAAAAACAACAAAGTTATATATTACTTAGAGAGATTCCACACTTAACTCATAACTGACATGAAAGTGAAAAGAAAGTCAAAACAAAAGTAAACAATTATGTTTCTACAAGGATCACATTTAACTTGGATTTCAGTAGTATACATTTATCTGCAAAGTACGTACAGGAAAATAATATTTTAAGTTAATCTATGAAATCTTTCCACTGATTAGCTCAATGTGAAAAAGGAATTCTCAGAATAAGTAAAAATAAAGAACATGTGGTGAAAAATATAAAATGTCATTAGAAGAAAGAGAAATCAACCAGAGAAAATTCACCCAAGTATTGAAGTAAACCTTCTTCAAGACAATCGTGAATACAATTGCAAACAAATGTGAGCTTGAATGTAAGGATAACAAAGAAAGAAGTAGATAAGTACGCAAAAAGAAAATAGAATAGGCGGCATTCCACATTCCATGACTGGACATTGAATCCTGGTACTGAAAATCACAGAGAATCTTAAAATTGTAGAAACAGGACACATTTACCTATTGTGTCCTTCACCTCAATGCCAATTCATGGATGGTTCACACCAACATCCTTGTTGATGAAAGAACTGTACAGAGGAGATTATCTGGTGTATCATAACTTTATCCACAAATAAAGAGATGGTGAAAACCAAAGTTTAAGCCTAACTCTACATCTTTAGAGACCAGGGATTGCAAGTCCCAGTTTCCCACAGCATCGAAGGAGCAAATATTATTCTTTTCATATGCAATTCATTAAAGAGATGTTGACTAATGCTGAACATTGCTTGCAACAAGCCAGCAAACTCATTCTAGTTAAGTCCCAAATGAAGCCTCGCCACTATGTTACAGGAATACAGGTTTTGGATGAGATACAGAGAATAGAAAAGGGTGATAGTCAATCTGCTGCTTTAGAAAATATGAATAAACATTTAAGGAATTGAAGAAGATATTATTCAGAATGGGCACTGAATGAAGGATTATGGATCAACACCAAATAAGCACATGAAGAGGCAAGAGCTGGCTACCTGGGCAGTGTGCTGGTGGTTAACCATCACACTCAGGAAAAAGAACAAACATGCAGCAAAGAACCATGTTAATGTAACAGAAATGTCAATTCATGATTACAGGGAAAATTTTCAGATAAGAAACCATGTAAAGAGAAGGTCAAAAAGAGTACAAGAAGAGAACTGATTTAGTAGTGAACTACCTGCCTACGATAGTTACGACCTCGGCCATTCTTGTAATACATCAGCAGCAGGCACTTCAAGACCATTGCTGCCTGTCTCACCATTGTATCTGACAAACAAGAACAAGAACAAATTTAGTGTCTGATTGGTATCCATACGAATTGTTGAGAATAGGCCCAGTATTGGGCCCAAATGGTTACCGGGTCTATATTGAGCTTGGGTTATTATTTCATTTAGTCTGTATTGGGTCGCCCCTTGTGAGGGCTTCTTGTATTTTATGTCCTTGTTTGAGGGCACAATTGTCATCTCTCTGTCAGAAGGTTAGCAAAACAATTGAACTGTTTGATAACCTTCTACCTGACCATTGAGCTTTACAGGACTTAGAGACACGCAAACGATTGGGACTGGACGTGAAATAGGTCTATACCACTTTAAACCTGGAGGAAGTGTGGCATACCAGTCTGGCATTGTTAGGAGTCATGTCCAAGAGATTCTTCAATGACATTCCCACCTATGTCATTTGTCTTTTCAGTCTTTAAGAGTTCTGTTTCCTTCCTTGTTTAAATCTGTAAATGTTAATTCCCTTCAGTGTCAAATTTGTCAGTTGGCAAAACACCGTAGAACATCTTTTTCATCTTCTTTGAATAAAAGTACTTACTCCTTTGAGTTGGTTCACTCTGATGTGTGGGGACGGATATAAGTATTTTATCAACTTCATAAATGACTTCTCTCATTGCACTTGGATTTATCTCATGAAGTCTAGACAAGATGTTCCAAGGATCATTCAAGTGTTCCACAAAATGGTGGAAAATCAATTTGAAAAAAATTAAAAGTGTTTTCAGACAATGCAAAAGAATATTTTGAAAGAAACTTGAATGTATTCTTGGACGATGAAGGGGCCATTCATGAATCTTCTAGCTCTTATACCCCCCAGCAAAATGGTATGGCAGAGTGGAAAAACCGGCATTTACTAGAGACAGCCCAAGAGGTTTTGGGGAGAGGTTGTACTCACTGCTGCATACATGATTAACCGTATTCCATCCAAGGTTCTCGGGAATAGGCACCTCTCACTATTCTCCGTCCTAACAATCCCTTGTTTACACTTTTGTTGTCTTTGTTTCATCCATTGTTGTGGTCCTAACTCCAAGCTTGATCCCCGATCCATTAAAGGCATCTTCCTTGGGTATTCACCCACTCAGAAAGGATACAAGTGTTTTGATCCTAACACTGAGAAAAAATATTGTCATAAGGATGTAACCTTTATGGAATCAGACTCCTATTACTCCACTGAGACATCTTTTCAGGGGGAGCATCTCCTTGCCCCCTTTCCACTGCTAAGCAGCATCCTTCTCCTACTCTTACTGTTCTTCAACCCTTCTCTAACGGTTCTGCTACAGAGGATACTAGACATGACACAGGATGATGATCCCTCTAACCAGCCAAACAAGCCACTTCTCACCTACTCCAGGAAGAAAGTGAAGAACAAGGAAGCTCCTATACAGTTTCCAGCCCACGAGGGTGACGAGTTTGAGAGTCCTGAAGCTGAATGTACTGCTGAAGATTCACCTTCAAACCTCGTTCACAATGACATTGATCTTCCTATTGCTGTGAGAAAGGGAACCAGAACTTGAGCCAAGTATCATATTTCCAATTCAGTGAGCTATACTCGTGTTGCCCCGAGACATCTTTCATATCTCACCTCCTTGACCTCCAATTCTGTTCCTACCACATACCAAGAGGCTGTGAAGGATTCCCAATGGAGGAGGGCAATGGAAGAGGAAATGGCAGCTCTTCACAAGAATGGTACATGGGAGCTTGTTCAAACCCCCGCTGGAAAAAAAAAATAGTTGGATGGAAATGGGTGTATACTATCAAATACCGAGCTGATGGCACCATCGAGCTGTACAAAGCATGGCTGGTGGTGAAGGGGTTTACGCAGACCTGTGGGATAGACTACGATTCAAGTCTGTTCGAGTGATTCTTTCCCTGCTGCACAGTTCTCTTGGCCATTGCATCAGTTGAATGGTAACTTGTCTGAAGAAGTTTACATGAAACCTCCTCCCGGTTATGACACAGGAACCCAAGTGTGCCGGCTGAAGAAAGCTCTATATGGGCTGAAGCAATCTCCCCAGTGCCTAGTTCGATGGACTTAGAAGTGCTATGATCACATTTGGCTATAAACAGGGATCCCACGTTCTTTGTCAAGTGGAAGGATGGTCCGGGTGCTGTCCTAGTTGTTTATGTAGATGATATGGTTCTTACAGGGGACCATACTGAAAAAATTCAACTTCTAAAAGAGAATCTTGCCAAGGAATTTGAGATAAAAGACCTTGGCACACTAAATATTTCTTGGGTGTTGAGGTGGCTCGTTACCATGACGGAATCTACATATGTCAACAGAAGTATGCCTTAGATCTTCTCAAAGAAACTGGTAAATTGAACTGCAAACCAGCAGCGACTCCCATTGAGTTGAATCATTGTTGACACATTTTTTTAACCCAAAAAAAAAATAACCCCAAAAAGGGCCGGTGGACCCCCTGCGCACAGACACCCCGGCGGGGGTGTTCTGGCGCAGACGCACAGCCACCCCCGGCGGGGGTGGTCTGGCGCAGACCCGCCCCCCCCCCCCCCCCCCCGACGGGGGTGTTCTGGCGCAGACGCACAGCCACCCCCGGCGGGTTGGTCTGGCGCAGACCCGCCCCCCCCCCCCCCCCCCCGGGGGTGTTCTGGCGCAGACGCACAGCCACCCCCGGCGGGTGGTCTGGCGCAGACCCCCCCCCCCCCCCCCCCCCGACGGGGGTGTCCTGCGCACAAGGACACCCCCGCCAGGGTGTTCTGGCGCCAGGGACACCCCCGCCGGGGTGTTCCCCCCCCTTTTTTTTTGCCCCTTGGCACCTCTATAAATAGAGGGCCAAGGCCATGAAGAAGAGGGCGACTTCGGGCAGACTCGGGGGGGGGGGGGGGGGGGGGACATGTTTGTTCCTCATATGAAGACCCCCATGTGGGCCCCAGTTTGTGTAAAATTACACAAAGGCTCCTGGGGAGAAAAAGTTTGTGCATATGTTGCCAAATTCGTCAAGCAACACCTAATTTATAGATTTGGCATCCCTCACCGGATCGTATCAGATAACGGTACGCCATTCAAAATAAGACTATATATGTGTTGGCGACCAAATTCTATATAGACTGGAGGATGTCAACGGTCTATAACCCTCAAGCCAAAGGTCTGGCGGAAGCCTTCAACAAGACCCTTTGCAAGCTGCTTGCCAAGATAGTCGGCAACCGCAAACGCGACTGGGGGGAGAAAATACATGAAGCACTCTGGGCATACCGAACGGTCCATAGGACCCCCACTAGGTGCTCCCCTTTCTCTTTGGTGTAAGGAGCTGAAGCCATGCTCCCCGTTGAAGTCGAAATGTCCTCCTACAGGATAGCTGTCTATACTGGCCTCCAGCACGAGGAGCGACAAGAAATTGAAAGAAGGTTGGAGGAACTGTCCGACCTGGAAGGCAAAAGGTTGGAAGCTTACAAACACCTCCAATCCTACCAGGCCCGCATGACTCGAGCTTATGACAAGCTAGTCAGGCCTCATGCCTTCAAGGAAGGTGACCTCGTCATGGTCAAGCAAAAAGAAGTCATGGCAGGCAAATCAAGCGGTAAACTCCAGCCAAATTGGCGCGGGCCATATGTGGTCACTGGAGTCTATGAAGGCGGAGGGTACATGTTGGCGACACATACTAGTGACCGCCCTTTCCTGCCACTAAATGGCAAGCATTTGAAAATGTATTACTATTATGCCCCGGAACACGAATTCCGTGGGCAGCCGCCCTCTGATTCCCCCATGTCCGAATCAGGCTAAAATTGGGCATATGCGCCCATGTCCAAAAAAAAAGGGACTAAAAATAGAGATGTCCCGGCAGACTTGGCCACTGTAGTACCCCGGAAAAATTCATTAATTAAAAATTATGGATAAATTGAAATTTTATCAATTATAAATTCAACCAATTAAAGGGGTACGCATTATTATCACATGCGTATAAACCCATATAAAAATTCCGTAAAAATAATAGTTATACTTAAAATAATACTCTCTAATGACCCATCATTGAATTGGAACATAGAAAAATCATTCAGACTAAGTTTAAGAATTTATGCGACTTATTATTATAATTAAGGAATAAATCGGAGAACCCATTATTTTATGAGCCAGAGTGGGTTATAAACTAAAATAATCATGTGGGTAGAATTTAAATAATACGGGTTAATAGTCCATTATGATATTGGACCAATAGACAATTTTGACCCATGAATAAATTCACTAACGAAAGGATAATTAACCTATTAAGTAAATTAAGTATATTGGTTGTACAATTAAGTTATACATAAGTTATTTGCCAAAAGCAAGATGACAAATGATGGATGAAGGTTATCAATATTGGGATAAGTAATATTAATTGAATTAAAATAAGAAATCATTGAATGAATATGATAAATGGATTTAAATTAGAATACATGGTGAATAATTCGAAGTACTTAAAAAGCCATTAAGACAAAATAAATATGGGTTGTATAAGGGGTCCAAGCATGGAATGATGGGCCCAAATGTGGAGAGCCCAATTTGGATGGGAGATTAATTAAGCCTAAATTCGTACCTAAAAATATTAATAAATAAAAAGGGGTAAGATAATAACTATTTTAACTCCTAAATTATCTTAAAAAGAGTCCTAACCCTAGCCTAACTCAATAGGACTCTATCCTAATCTAAAAAGGAATTTAGATGAGAGGAAATATGGATAAGAAATAGAAGACCTATATTAAATAGTGAAATTCGTAATTATATTATCTCTTAATTAAAAAGGGATCATTAAAACATCAATATGACCCCTATTTATCTAAAAAGAATCCTAGACATACCCAATCCATTAGCCCCGATTTTAAGTTCTCCCCAAGCCAAATAGGTGGAATAATGATAGTAAAGGGGGAGATAAATAATAAATTCGGAGGTAATTAATTAGTAAATAGTAAAAGGCTATGATAAACACTAAATAAGTCATGTTTATCTCAAATAAGAGTCTCTAACCCATCCTAACTCCATTGGCCACGAAATTAGGCCTCTCCCTTACCCAATTAGATAGATAATAACAAGAAAAATATGTGATAATTATGGAAATTCGAAATTAAATGAAAAGGAAAGAGTTTAAGGTGATTAAGGACTCTAATAAGCATTAAAACACCCCAAGTTTCATCTCATCCCACCCCAAATCGTGGCTGGAGCTTTGGAGACGAGTAGGAGGCGATCTAGAGGAAGAACTTGGAGAAGAAGGGGCTAGAGCTTGGCTTTCTTCTTCAGATTTTCGACTACAAACTAGGGTTTTCTTACTCCACGAAAAAGGTAGACAATCTCTCAAGCTAAAATCGTGAAATAATTACCCTAGGTAGCCTTCATGTACCTCTTCAAAAGCCCTATGGTTTCGTGGTATTTCGTTCACCCATTTGGGCGAATTTAATTCATGAAGTCTTGCTGTTACCATGAACTGAGATCTTGTGTTTTCTATAATCCCCAACGTGTACTTGCTCTCATGTCTTGATAAAATTCTCAGATATACTACATCTCATTATCTTTCAAACGCCCCTGGTCTTGCTTGATTTCGATCTCCTATGAGGGAGAATTAAATCTTTGAATATCTATCAGATCTGTGCACTCGACCCTTCTTGTTTCCTTTTTAACCTCGTGCACACTTGACATCATTCCATGATAAAATTATCATAAATACTACTACATGTTAGCTTTCAAACGCCGCTGGTTTCAGAATTTTTCATCATGTATACATCTCTAATAATTCATTGAACTCTGACTGCGCCTGTTTAGGTCACTGAAAAGTAACCTGATCAATGCATGTCTAAATCTTGTCTATTTTCAAATTAATCGTACATGTTGATAGATATACATGTCTACTTTCGTTTAAAACTGGTTTCATGCTTTTTGGATCACCGTGCTATTTTATATGGAATTTAGAACGTCCCTGTATCATAGAGGACTCGACCTGAGAAAAAGGGAAAAAAAAGGCAACCCACCTGTTATCGCGACGGCGCGATCCGCCGCGATATCAGCCGTGTCGCGCCCTGCAGGCATGTCGCATCAAAAACGCGGCGGCCTGTGACGCCGCGATTCACCCCGGTCCGAGCCAGGCCGGCCAGGACCCCGTGTCGCGCCCGACCGCCCTGTCGCGACTTGAATCGCAACGGGTAGGTCCGTCGCGTTTCAAAGATTTTAGCCAGAACTATTAAATTGTGTACATGCCCTGCTGTTTTGGCTATTTAACCCTTAATTAGCCACGATTAAACCATGTTATAATTAATTTGACTTGTTAGATTAATAAAAAATAACATTTGCATGACTTGTCATATCCTCAAGATTTCTTTACACTTACACACACACAACATTATTACATGTCATTTGACCTTGATAAATTATGCAATAATGTATTCGGTAAATTAGCGAAATAAATGACTAAATTACCCTATTTTATTTAAATATAATTGTTTTCATTTTATACGCGCATTTTAAATACCGTTATCATTTTCCCTCGGCCTTCGAGCACTCGAGACACGACGGACCTGTTTTTACACACTTTCCCTTGACTTGGACCACCTCTCCACCGGGAATACTCTCGACTAGACTAGGGAATTCTTGTCAAGACCTCCGTAAGTCTTCTTAACTTTGGCGCACGTCCTTAGTCAACGAGCTGGTTGTACCCTAAAACCCATTACACCTTAGGGATCAGTATGATCCATGGCCTTAGTGTTCTCTCCTTATCTTGCAATCACACTGGACCATCTAGTCTGTGTTCATAGCACGGCTAGTGGGCGGTTGTGATTTCCACCAGACTGCCGGTACCTGACTTGGTGCCGTGCAACCGCCACTATCGTGTGTTTCTCGTCATTTTACATATATGTCCCTATCTCATCTACTATCTCGTTACTCTCATCTGTTCACTTTCTCTCTACTCTCTCGTCTGTTCGTCTACTACTCTCATCTATTCTTGGTACTCTCTTGGCCATTTTGTGATTGTCTAAGATAAAAAAACATGACTATGCTAGGCAACTTATAAGGGTCCGATCTGGTCCTTGGGAGGAGCACCCGAAAGGCTATAACTCGCGGGGGTCTAATGATCAGGTGATGGCATACACAAACGCATGACTATCAAGATTCAATCTAAGACAATTCACAAACATTCCTGTATATGATACTTGACTTGTGGTTGATAAAATGATCAACCAAACACACGTTACTTGCTATCGTGACTAGTGCACTGTTGTGCAACCCATACGCTATCTCGTTACACGCTATCTCGTTACATGGCCAGTTCTTTAACATCCTAGTTTTGCAATAATCTTTTGAAATGTATTACCGTTCACTTGTTATCTTGTACTATTACTCTCTTGACTATACTTGATCGTTCTCTCTAGTTAACCTGCGTTACAAGACATTAATCACTTAAAGCATGCTTGTTTACACGAGATATTAAGTCCTACTGAGCGTTATCGCTCACCCTTCGTTATTTATCATTGTGTTTTTAGGTAAGTCGGATGATGACCTTACACACAACAACGGGATTGGACTGGAGTGATGAGCGTCCTGGAGTCATAGCGATGGATTGTCCCCAGTACCCTAGAGTTAGTTTAGTTAGTTGCTTAGTTATCATTTCCAAATGTAATGAAGTCATTGAGTCCTATGTTTTGGCTCTGAATTAGTGGTTGTAATAGTTTAAATAAATTATCAATAAATGATGAGTTTTAATTGCAATTATTGTTCATTAGTTGCTCTGATATTTGCGAATGTATGCGCAATTTTCATTACCATACTCGTTGTTCATGCCTCCCTGATTTATTCCGCTGCTAAATTGGCGGGGCATGACAGCCACTCCCCAAAAGGAGTGTCCAAGGGTAAAAAAGCCTAAAAAATCCAGTTGAGGTGTGTTGCACCGGTCTTTGCCTAAAGAAAAGAAGAAGAAAAGAAAACAGAAGAGGAAAAAGTAAGAGAGAAAAAAAAAAAAGGGAAAACCTTACCTCTGTCAGGCCACCGCCACCGTTGGTGGCTTCCTCTGCCACCGCTACTACAACTTCTCCCAGCAGGGGCTGCCGGCGTAGGGGAGTTCCCCTGTTGGCCTCGCCATCAGTCCCCCTGCCCCTCCTGCCATCGCCAGAAGGGAGGGCCTCCCTGGCTACCGCTGCTGCTGTCGCTGCCGCCCTGCTACCCCGCCGCCGCTGCTCTGCCCGTCGTCGCCGCAGGAGGAAACCGTCGCCGTAGGAGGAAGACGCCGCCGCCGTGTGCCCCCGCCGCCGCCGCAGCAGAGAAGCCCCGTCGCCGCCGGTCAAGCAAGGAAGAAGAGAGGAGAAGGAGGTCGCGCACCTCCTCCCTCCCGATCGCCTCTCTCTCGCGCTTCCTCTCTCTCTCTCTCCCGATGCCCTAAAGGACATAATCGCAAAAAAAAAAAGAAGAGGGGTGAAAAGAAAAAAGAAAATAAGGGGAATGTGAAAAAATCCAAAGCTAAATGACCGGAAGGGACTTCAAATGACCGGGACGGGACTTCAAATGATCGGGACGAGTCTTCAAATGACCGGGACGATGTCTTCTCCACTCCCTATAAAAGGAGGGGGCGGCCAAGCTAGAAGGGTGGATTTTTGAAGGTTGAAAACCAGAGCAAGGCTCTGGGAAGAGACTGCAAGGCAGTCTGGGAAAAGGGTCTGCAAGGCAACTCTAAAGAATATCGTGCAAGGCACGATTTAATTTTCTCAAGCATTAAGCAAAGTCCATTGGGCTTCCCTTTTATTGGGCCAGATTTCTTATTGGGCCTGGGACTGCTTATTGGGCCAGACTTGTATTTCCATACAGTTAATTGAGACGTTTTGTGCTTATTGGGCCGGCATTTGATAAATTCTCATGTGTGAAATTTAATGGGCCTATTGAGCTATTTTTAATCATTTAATCATACGTTATACGAATAATCACACATAGTTTCACGTTTATTTTAAACACTGCACTACTTAATTTCTTAATCAAAATCAACCAAGTTTTCGACAAACGATAACGAAATATTTTCCAAACATTATTATTTAATTTTCAATAACATAAAATCAACAAACAAGTTATGTTTCACATCAATTTTAATCCACCTTAAGTTAAACACCTTTTAAATCAAATAAATAAATGAAAATGTTAATTTAATTCACATAATCATAATGTAAATAAATAAATAACGAAAATGTTTAAATAAATGGAATTAATAATCCTAAAATACCAAAAAAATGAAAAAATGCATTTAAAAATCAATAAAAATGAAATAAATATCATAAAATTTCAAAAAAATAGATTGCATGTTTGCAACCATGTTCTCTCTCGTGTGTAATTCATTTCATTCAAATGTGAGTTATGTTCTTTCATTTCAAAGGGTTTGTCTGATGGTTAATCAAGGGTGTTCAGCCTTTTGCGCTGATATAATTAACAATATCTTGAATTTTATATTTGATATGATTCCTCTTCCAATCATATTCACAGCATCACTGCCAATGGAGAATATGTCGAGATTGATTTTATTGATATGGAATATGAATTTGGGTTTCACCTCACATGTTGAGTCCCTATCAAAAACTGGAGAAATAATTTCTGAAGGTGATCAAGTATTTGTGGAATTTCATAAGGTTTTCGGCACAACCACTTATTTTGATGGAGCTTGGTGTTACATCGGCACAATGGCAGCAACATGTATTATACTGGGAAGACAATGGCTAGAAGAAAGACATGCTATCATTGATTTGCAACGACAAACTTGTACTTTGAGCCCGAGTCATTTACAAGACAAGTTTGTTTTTCACAATGCACTGTTGTCTCTTCCTAAAGTACAGATTGGACGACATGGTTCTGAATGTCAACCCATGCAAGAGATTGTCTAAGAGGCTGATCCAGCACTAGCAGAAGAGTATTACGCAGAGGTTGAGTCTAAGATGTTTGAAACACATGATAGTCTCTTTGTAGCAGAGGATGAATCGACGGCGGAAGATGTAGCTGGGGATGTGGTTGAGGAGCCAAAGGATGTTCCAGTTGCATTCATGCTGCATGACTTTGACCACATATGGAGTGATCTTGTGGCACATTTCTCACATGTCCGTGCAACGCTGCTCTACACGTGGCTTCGAGAGGCTTTCGTGATATTGTTCGCATTTACTATCCTCCTTATTTCCTTAGGGATACTGTCACACTTCAAAACTCGAGGACGAGTTTTCTCGAACCAAGAGAGAATGATGGGAAATGAAGGATGGTTAAATAAAAATTTTATTATGGCCTATTAAAAGACCCAATGGATGTAATCTTGTTTGGCTTTACAAATTCCTAGGGTCATTAAAATAAGTAAGTGTAAGTCCTTTAAGTTTCCTAAGTCTTTAGTAAGGTCTTTATTAAGTGTCTTTTTCGTATGAAGTGTCTCTTTGTTTTAAACTCTATATAAAGAGTCATGTAACCAAAGAATGAATAGGGAAGAAGAAGAAAAAAAAATTTTGAGTTTTATGTGTGCCTCTAAAAATGGAGTTTGTGTGTGGGTGTGAAGCCCTCGGGTGAGAAGCCCCAAGGTGGTCCCTGTGAAAGGGAGGGTGTGAAGCCTACACTCCCACCTCTTATCCCCCTCTCCGGTGTGATTCCGGCGACCTCCCCCCCTTTCTCTCCCATCCTTAACCCCTCTGCTCTGTTGAGGGGGAGCTTTTGTTGTTCAAAGAGAATTATTTCTGATTTCAAAAACTTGCATATCTTTATTCTGATGAAAAGTGGTTGAAATCCTCATCTCAGGGGGAGCTAGAGAATTCACAAATCATGTCTTTTGAAAAATTCAAAACTTTTCTTGCATTACATCAATTTCCTTGCATGATGTCCTCATTCAGGCGTCTAGAGTCTCAAAATGATCCTTTGAGTGATCTACTATATTCATTTGTCAACTCTCACCTATATTCTTCAAAACTATAGAAATTCAGATTTCTTTCAAAGACTGAAGGATAATGTGTGCCTTGAATTTAAACATGTTTTTGTTTGCAACTGATGTTGGATATAAATGATGTCTTTTTTCAAAAACTCTCCAAAATTTGACAATTCAACAGAGCAATGGCACATATGCTGAGAAACTGCACACCTTCACAATGAATGAAGTGCCATGTATGTCATGAGGCACTAATGCTATCTCTGTTCAAAGGGGTTCAAAATCAAAAATAAATGCAAAGCAAATAAATATGCCCTATTCCTTTTTGATGATGACTGAGTAACTGGAAATATTGGCGTCTAAAAAACGTATATTTTTATGTCAAAAGGTCATCATTTACCCCTTTGAGACTTGATAATGGATAATCTTTAGTATCCAGAGACTATAGTGTGTGAAAAGCATTAGTTCTTGAGTGAACAAGATTTATCTCATTTGATAGTTTGTTTCAAAAACAAAATGTGTGTATCATTGGAGAATTGTTTAAAAGAATCATTCCTATCCATCATCAAGTTGTTTTAAAAAGTTGTTTACTTTCAACACACTTGATTTCAGTCTAAAAGATTTCTTTTATTTCTTTGGACTTGAAGAATATGGTAGTGTGTAGTTGATTGTTAAATGTATTATATCCCTCAAATCATCATTTTAATGACTCAAATCACTGGATGCTCATATCCTGTTGGATATTGTGTAAAACTTGAACTGTGTTGAATTTTTGTAAAATATAACAAATGAATTTTTTAGCCTCTTAAAAAGCCTTGAAATGATTATTCCACCCATTGCTTATCATTATAAAGATGTCCCAAAGCTCACAAAATTTTTCCATACTCAAATCTCAATTTTTTCATCAGGCCACACAACCTTTAGAGTAAAACTACTCTAGAATCTTGAGCAAGACTGCTCAACAACCCCTTGAGTACAAGACTCAAAACCATTGAGCACAAAGGCTCACAAACAACTTGCTAGAAAAACACACAAAACTTAGATCCTCTAGCAACAGATCTTAGTCTAACAAGAGTTCATTCATGAGACTTATGCAACAACTCTTGCACAATCTCACAATGACTCAGAAGAACAAAGGTACATGAAGAATTGTATAAAGAAATCCTTGCTCTTCAATTATACTCCCTTATAGAAGATCGAATTGGGAAGAGACTTGAGTTCTTGAAATCCCTGGCCGATGCTCTGCACTCTGAACTTTGGGATCTTCTTGAGGTCTTCTCAATCGATTGCTTCCACTTGATCTGCTTCCTTGAAGTGATCCAGTTGCATCTTCAATGATCAAACTCCACTTCTCATGCTTGGACAGATGAGAATTGGCTTGAGGAATCACCAGGAGAGCAGGAGCAGAAAGGTGAACTCTTCTTGCCGCCAAAACAGATTTCTGGGAGGCTCTGAAAGGGTTCTGATATGATGGATGGCCAATAGGAGGGTATTTATACCCCAAATAGTCCAAAGGTACCCTTGGGGTACGTGGGCACACGATCCAAGGCTGATCCATCATTTCCTTAGGGTGCCACGTGTCCAGGAGAAACTTTAAGTCAAAAAGTTTCCGGAGTGTGTCAACCTGCCCATAGGGTGTGTCGACACACTGTCCCAGACTGGGCAAAACAGTTCCCTGGGAGAGGCATCTAGTGTCGACCTGAGATAGTTCAGTGTCGACCTGCCGTAGTCAGCTGAAAAACAGGCCTTCTGGGAAGGCTCTCTAGTGTCGACCTGACTGCATCTGGTGTCAACCTGATGTAGAAGTCTGTTGATTTGTTTCTCTGGGATCTGTCTCTAGTGTCGACCTCCCCTTGTCTAGTGTCGACACTAGTTGACCATTTCTTCATCTTTTGGCTTAGGGCTTGGAGCATTGTGTCGATACCAGTATGGGGTGTGTCGACACTACCCTTGCAATAAACGTTTATCCCTGAGAAATAAACACATAAATCATTAGTCAAATGTATTATCATGAATATAAATGATAAATGTGTTTGGAACATACTTTTTGAATATTGTTATTTCAGGTGTGATGTATTTCACATGTTCCAAATGTTATGCATTAAAATCACAACTTATCATCATCAAAATGTGAGGAGAAATGAATTATATTCACACTCAACCCAACAATCTCCCCCTTTTTGATGATGGCAACATTAAATTCATATGGCAGTGAAAAATTTCAATGAAATGTGATTTTAACATTTTATTTATTTATCACTCAGTTTGAAAAGCATTGATTTACTCTGAGTAATGTTTTATTTCCTTTTTGTTCACACTTGTCAAAAACCTTTAAACAAATTTTAGTAACATTTGAGAGTTGCACATGAAGGACACAATGTTACTAGAAATGAGTTATTTTCACACAAAGGTCAAGCAGCTTGACAAGCATTCATACATTCACATTCATTCAAAGAATTTCCAATCACATTGAAGACACAAAAGTTTCTATTCATTTCATTCAAAGATATGAACATTACAATCTTTCAAAACACATTTCAAAAAGACATTACAATCTTTCTTTCTTACTATCTTCTCCCCCTTTGACATCATCAAAAGAAATGACATTAGGTGGAAGGAGGAGGAGGAGGAATGGGTAGCAAGATGGTCTCAATATCCGTCAATCTTTTCTCCATAGAAGTCAAACTGAACTTCATTTGAGCTTGGATAGTTGAGAGTTTGGTATGTAAGAGATGTTCCATTCTTTCTGAATTCTCTGACATAGTTGCTTGAAGCCCACTGAAGTCAGCTGAGATGGGCTGAGAAGATAAAGAGGAACCAACTGACCAACCATGTCTGTGCAATGATTTAAATTCATTTTTCAGATCAGACATTTCTTCATCAATATGAGCAGATAAGTTTTTCATGCTCTCCAAGTCATCTACCAGATGAGCAAAAGACAGTCTTGTCTTAGTTATCTGAGGGAGTGTTTCTTTGGTGTTGAAGACATCAGCTTGAGAATTTGCCAAAATTCCCTTAAGAACCTTTTCCAAATCTTCTTGATGCTCTTTCAGTTCAATAGAAGCATCTGCCAATGTTCCAATCAGTTTGTTGAATCTTTGCATTGCATGGTCAGAAGCTACTTTTTGCTCAATAAATTTTGCAGACATAGTGTTCTCCAACCTCTGTACCTTCAACTCAAAATTTCTGTCATTGTCTAAATGAAGGTGTTCAAGGCATCAAATTTGTCATTTAGAAAGGTGTACAACTCTGGTGGAACAGAAGGTCCACCAAAGGATGTGGAGGCTTGAACTTGAGGTTGTGGAGAAAAAGATGGAATTTCTATCTCAGGGTTCAGGGAGGAGGAGGGCTAAAGTTGAGGTGAAAGTGGGGCATTTAGGGGTACATCAACTTCATCTGCAACAGGAGGCTGATCCTCATTCACTGGAGGCTGGTCCTCATTTGCTGGAGGCTGGTCCTCTTGAACTGGAGGCTGGTCCTCTTGAACTGGAGGCTGACCCTCTTGAACCATAGGGGCCTCTACTACAGCTGGCCCTCTCCTAACCTGGTCACCCACAATCCTGAAGCCCATAAACTTTTGAACATGCTTGAAACAATAAATGTTGGACTTAGGAATTTTCTGGGACTTCTCATTCTTAAGTGACACACCAAAGTGCTTAAAGACTTAAGTCAAATGGGCTGCATAAGGAAGTGATCTATGTAAATCTGCCCTAGTTGTCTCAGACATGATCTGGTACATTATGACATGGAGGTTTATCTTTATGTCCTTTTTCATGCAGTATATCACAAATCTTTGAATGTCTGTGAGTCTATCTCTCCCACCACCTTGGGGTGTTATGATAGTGGTGAGTATATGATGGGTAAGTCTCAACACAGGTGGAAAAGTGTTTGTGTTGAATTTAGTAACATGTTTTGCTTGGGATCAGACTCATCTGCTGATTACCATAATTTTGAGTTTGACTTTCATGAAGCCTATACAATCTAACTGGGTTGCAAGCAGATGAGTTTGATCCCAAGCAAACACATGTTACTAAATTCAACACAACACTTTTCCACCTGTGTTGAGACTTACCCATCATATACTCACCACTATCATAACACCCCAAGGTGGTGGGAGAGAGACTCACAGACATTCAAAGATTTGTGATATACTGCATGAAAAAGGACATAAAGATCAACCTCCATGTCATAATATACCAGATCATATCTGAGACAACTAGGGCAGATGTACATAGATCACTTCCTTATGCAGCCCATTTGACTCAAGTCTTTAAGCACTTTGGTGTGTCACTTGAGAATGAGAAGTCCCAGAAAATTCCTAAGTCCAACATTTATTGTTTCAAGCATGTTCAAAAGTTTATGGGCTTCAGGATTGTGGGTGACCAGGTTAGGAGAGGGCCAGCTGTAGTAGAGGCCCCTGTGGTTCAAGAGGGTCAGCCTTCAGTTCAAGAGGACCAGCCTCCAGTTCAAGAGGACCAGCCTCCAGCAAATAAGGACCAGCCTCCAGTGAATGAGGATCAGCCTCCTGTTGCAGATGAAGTTGATGTACCCCTAAATGCCCCACTTTCACCTCAACTTCAGCCCTCCTCCTCCCTGAACCCTGAGATAGAAATTCCTTCTTTTTCTCCACAACCTCAAGTTCAAGCCTCCACATCCTTTGGTGGGCCTTCTGTTCCACCAAAGTTGTACACATTTCTAAATGACAAATTTGATGCCTTGAACACCTCCATTCAGACAATGACAGAAAATTTTGAGTTGAAGGTACAGAGGTTGGAGAACACTATGTCTGCAAAATTTATTGAGCAAAAAGTAGCTTCTGACCATACAGTGCAAAGATTCAACAGACTGATTGGAACATTGGCAGATGCTTCTATTGAACTGAAAGAGCATCAAGAAGATTTGGAAAAGGTTCTTAAGGAATTTTGGCAAATTCCCAAGCTGATGTCTTCAACACCAAGAAACACTCCCTCAGATAACTAAGACAAGACTGTCTTTTACTCATCTGGTAGATGACTTGGAGAGCATGAAGAACTTATCTGCTCATATTGATGAAGAAATGTCTGATCTGAAAAAGGATTTAAATCATTGCACAGACATGGTTGGTCAGTTGTTCCTCTTCATCTTCTCAGCCCATCTCAGCTGACTTCAGTGGGCTTCAAGCAACCATGTCAGAGAATTCAGAAAGAATGGAACATCTCTTACATACCAGACTCTCAACTATCCAAGCTCAAATGAAGTTCAGTTTGACTTCTATGAAGAAAAGATTGACGGATATTGAGACTATCTTGCTACCCATTCCTCTTCGTCCTCCTTCCACCAAATGTCATTTCTTTTGATGATGTCAAAGGGGGAGAAGATAGCAAGAAAGAAAGATTGTAATGTCTTTTTGAAATGTGTTTTTGAAAGATTGTAATGTTCATATCTTTGAATGAAATGAATAGAAACTTTTGTGTCTTCAATGTGATTGAAAATTCTTTGAATGAATGTGAATGTATGAATGCTTGTCAAGCTGCTTGACCTTTGTGTGAAAATAACTCATTTCTAGTAACATTGTGTCCTTCATGTGCAACTCTCAAATGTTACTAATTTGTTCAAAGGTTTTTGACAAGTGTGAACAAAAAGAAAATAAAACATAACTCAGAGTAAATCAATGCTTTTCAAACTGAGTGATAATAAACAAAATGTTAAAATCACATTTCATTGAAATTTTTCACTTCCATATGAATTTAATGTTGTCATCATCAAAAATGGGGAGATTGTTGGGTTGAGTGTGAATATAATTCATTTCTCCTCACATTTTGATGATGACAAGTTGTGATTTTAATGCATAACATTTGGAACATGTGAAATACATCACCTGAAATAACAATATTCAAAAAGTATGTTCCAAACACATTTATCATTTATATTCATGATAATACATTTGACTAATGATTTGTGTTTATTTCTCAGGGACAAACATTTATTGCAAGGGTAGTGTCAACACACCCCATACTGGTGTCGACACAATGCTCCAAGCCCTAAGCCAAAAAGATGAAGAAATGGTCAACTAGTGTCGACACTAGACAAGGGCAGGTCGACACTAGAGACAGATCCCAGAGAAACCAATAGACTTCTACATCAGGTCGACACGAGATGCAGTCAGGTAGACACTAGAGAGCCTTCCCAGAAGGCCTATTTTTCAGCTGACTACGGCAGGTCGACACTGAACTATCTCAAGTCGACACTAGATGCCTCTCCCAGGGAACTGTTTTGCCCAGTCTGGGACAGTGTGTCGACACACCCTATGGGCAGGTCGACACTCTCCGAAAACTTTTTGACTTAAAATTTCTCCTGGACGCGTGGCACCCTAGGGAAATGATGGATCAACCTTGGATCGTGTGCCCACGTACCCCAAGGGTACCTTTGGACTATTTGGGGTATAAATACCCTCCTATTGGCCATCCATCATATCAGAACCCTTTCAGAGCCTCCCAGAAACCTGTTTTGGCGGCAAGAAGAGTTCACCTCCCTGCTCCTGCTCTCCTGGTGATTCCTCAAGCCAATTCTCATCTGTCCAAGCATGAGAAGTGGAGTTTGATCATTGAAGATGCAACTGGATCACTTCAAGGAAGCAGATCAAGTGGAAGCAATCGATTGAGAAGACCTCAAGGAAGATCCCAAAGTTCAGAGTGCAGAGCATCGGCCAGGGATTTCAAGAACTCAAGTCTCTTCCCAATTCGATCTTCTACAAGGGAGTATAATTGAAGAGCAAGGATTTCTTTATACAATTCTTCATGTACCTTTGTTCTTCTGAGTCATTATGAGATTGTGCAAGAGTTGCTGCATAAGTCTCATGAATGAACTCTTGTTAGACTAGATCTGTTGCTAGAGGATCTAAGTCTTGTGTGTTTTTCTAGCAAGTTGTTTGTGAGCCTTTGCGCTCAGTGGTTTTGAGTCTTGTACTCAAGGTGTTGTTGAGCAGTCTTGCTCAGGATTCTAGAGTAGTCTTACTTTAGAGGTTGTGTGAGTTGTAAACTCAGGTTGTTGGAGTTGTCAGGCTCCAGTGGGTGTGGTGTACCCAGGTTGATTAGTGGATCCTCACTGTGTGAGGAGTGGATGTAGGAATCACATGGTGTGATTTCCGAACCACCTAAAAATCTCTGTGCATTGGTCTGATTGTGGTTTGAATTTACCTTTCGTTAGATGCATGCATAGGTTCGTTCGAATTCATCTAATCAACTTGTTCACACACCTCTTTTGCACAACTCACTCAATTTCTTTTCAGATCTGTGAAATTCGTTTTTCAAATTGTCTCTGATTCAAAAAGTTTTTCTAAATTGATTAAGCTTCCACAATAGTTGGCATAGATCTATTCAACCCCCCCCCCCTTCTAGATCTTGACCACATCATTTCTCGATCCTTCACACAAACCACTTCGGTAGACCAAGACATTTTCCCCGTCTTGGCCAACAAACCGCTATGGTAGGCCAAGCCAAAACCTTAGCCAGCAAACCAAAATGGTAGGCTAACCCCAAATTCCTCCTCCGGTCAACAAACCACAATGGTAGACCGAGTCAAAACCTTAGCCAGTAAACCATATGGTAGGCTAAAATATTTCTCTTGGTCAATAAACCACCATGGTCGACCAAGTTAAACCTTAGCCAGCAAACCAAAATGGTAGGCTAACCCATACCTCTTTGGCCAACAAACCACAAAGGTCGGCCAAATCATATTCGTCTTAGCCAACAAACCAATAAGGCCGGCTAAGCCATGCCCCTTTCAGCCAGTAAACCTCAATGGTAGGCTGTATTTTCCTTAGCCAGCAAACCAAAATGGTAGGCTAACCTAAATCCTTAGCCAACAAACCACGATGGTAGGCTAAGTCCAAATGGCAAACTCCTCTAGTACAAAGTTCCATAGCCCTGCTTCGGATCCCAAGTTTCAAAAAAAAAAAAAGGACTAAAAATAGAGATGTCCTGGCAGACTTGGCCACTCCTCAAAAGGAGTGCCCAAGGGCAAAAAAGGCCTAAAAATCCAGTTAAGGTTTTCACCTGAAAGGGCGCCTCAGGCAAAAATGGATAACCCCTCAACGTGAAAACCCGAAAGGGCGCGTTGGAAAAAGTCAGAGGGGGCCAGCCTCGGTGAAAACCCGAAAGGGCACCAGGGTTGGTAATGAAAAAAAAAAAGAAGAAAGAAAAAATTCTCTCCTTCATGAACTATATCCCTTAGCCAGCAAACCCAAAAGGTAGGCTAAGTCAAACCTTTCCTTGGTCAACAAACCACAATAGTCGACCGAGTCAAAACCTTAGCCAGTAAACCATATGGTAGGCTAAAACCCTTTCTTGACCAATAAACCACTATGGTAGGCCGAGCCAAATCTTTAGCCAGCAAATCAAAATGGTAGGCTAACCCATACCGCTTTAGCCAACAAACCACAAAGGTCTTCCAAATCATATTCTTCTTAGCCAACAAACCAATAAGGTCGGCTAAGCTATGCCCCTTCTGGCCAATAAACCACAATGGTAGGCCAGATCAAATCCCTTAGCCAACAAACCACAATGGTAGGCTAAGTCCAAATGGCAAATCCTCTAGCCCAAGGTTCCGTAGCCCCGCTCCGGATCCCAAGCTTCAAACAAAAAAAAAGGAAAAATAAAAAAGAGACTAAAAATAGAGATGTCCCGGCAAACTTCGTCACTCCCCTAAAAGGAGTGCCCAAGAGCAAAAAAGCCTAAAAATCCAGCTGAGGTGAAAACCCGAAAGGGCGCCTCAGTAAAAATGGATAACCTCTCAACGTGAAAACTCGAAAGGACACGTTGAAAAAAACTAGAGGGGGTCAGCCTCCGTGAAAACCCGATAAGGCGCGGGAATCGGTAATGTGAAAAAAAAAAAAAAAAATCATCACTTATCAAGTCAGGTCTTACTCTGCCAACAAACGAAATGGTAAGCTGGGCCATATTCCTCTTGGTCGACAAACCACAATGGTAGATCAAGTCATGCCCTCTCTAGCCAACAAACCTCAGTGGTAGGCTAAACCCTATATTTCTCTTAGCCAGCAAACCAAAATGGTAGGCTAAGCCATATTTGCCCCCTCCTGGCCAATAAACCACAATGGTAGGCCAGATTAAACCCTTAGCCAGCAAAACGAAAAGGTAGGCTATACCCTTCCTTGGCCAATAAACCACCGTGGTAGGCCAAGTCGAACCCCTTAGCCAACAAACCTTAATGGTAGGTTGTACCTCCCTTAGCCAACAAACCTCAAAGGTAGACTAACCCACATGCCCTTTCTGGCCAATAAACCACAATGGTAGGCCAGATTAAACCCTTAGCCAGCAAACTCAAAAGGTAGGCTAAGTCAAGTCTTTCCTGAGCCAACAAACCGCCACGATAGGCCAAGTCAAATCCTTTAGCCAGCAAACCAAAATGGTAGGCTAACCTGAATTCCTTAGCCACAAACCAAAATGGTAAGCTAACCTATATCCCTCCTTGGTCAGCAAACCATAATGGTAGGCCAAATCAAATCCCTTAGCCAGCAAACCAAAAGGTAGGCTAAGTCAAATCTTTCCTGAGCCAACAAACCGCCACGGCAGGCCAGGTCAAATCTTTTAGCCAGCAAACCAAAATGGTAGGCTAACCTGAATTCCTTAGCCAGCAAACCAAAATGGTAGGCTAACCTATATCCCTCCTTGGTCAGCAAACCATAATGGTAGGTCAGGTCAAATCCTTTAGCCAGCAAACAAATGGTAGGCTAACCTGAATTCCTTAGCCAGCAAACCAAAATGGTAGGCTAACCTATATCCTCCTTGGTCAGCAAACCATAATGGTAGGTCAGGTCAAATCCTTTAGCCAGCAAACCAAAATGGTAGGCTAACATGTTTCTCTCTTGGTCAACAAACCACAATGGTAGACCGAGTCATATTCTTTAGCTAGCAAACCAAATGGTAGGCTATACCTCTTCCCTGGTCAACAAACCAATAAGGAAGACCAGTTTATGCCCCCTTGGCCGACAAACCGCAATGGCAGGCCAAGGCCAGATCCTTAGCCAGCAAACCAAATGGTAGGCTAACCAAAATCTCCTTAGCCAGCAAACCACATTGGTAGGCTAAGTTCAAATGACAAATCTCATAGCCCAAGGGCCCATAGTCCCACTCTAGATCCTGAGCTTCAAAAAAAAAAAACAAGAGGGACTAAAAATAGAGATGTCCCGGCAGACTTGATCATTCCCTAAAAAGGAATGTTCAAGGGTAAAAAGACCCCAAACCCAGCTGAGGTGAAAACCCAAAAGGACGCCTCAAGCAAAAATGGATAACCCCTCGGTGTGAAAACCCGAAAAGGCGCACCGGAAAAAGCTAGAGGGGGCCATCTCCGGCGAAAACCCGAAAGGGCGCTTGAGATGGTAATGTGAAAAAAAAAAAAAAAGAGAAAACAAAAGAAAAAACAAAATAAGCAAACGGGTCACACCCGTAGAGCAACCCAAAAATGAAGCAGCCGTTGAGCAAAAAGCCAAGAAGGCCAGCCTCAACAGTAGAATTTTGCATCAGATCTTGAAGAAGGCCAAAAATGCAAGATTTAGGAGGAAGATGTCAAGCCAAGTCCCGAGAAAAGCTAGGAAGGCAAGTCTCGGGAGGAAGATATAAGATCAAACCAAAAACATAAGTCGCATCGACCAAATGGTAAGTCGTTGAGCGAAGCAGAAAAGCAGGGCTCAGCAGTCGGGCTCCAACCTAACATTGAGCAAAGTCACAAAGACAATTCTCAGGAGAAAATATCAAATTAAGCCGTTGAGCGAAGTCAAAAGGGCAAGCCTCACCGGTCAAATCTCCAACCGAATCAAATTCCCGAGTGAAGCCAGAAAGGCAAGCCTCGGAAGAAGGATGTTGAAATCAGGTTCCTGAGTAAAGTCCAAAGTCAGCTCCGAACAAAGCCATGGAGCGGCTCTTCAATGAGACTCACCCGTAGAGTCGACCTGGTGGAGCGGGTCCATGTTACTTCTCTGAAGTGATGTGGGCTCTCCTAGGTCCTCTTGTGGGAACTCTTGAGTTGAAAAAAATATAGAAAATATGCAAACAATGGGAGTGAATAGCTCAGCGCGAGAAGCATAGCAGGTTTGATCGCCGGCTCAAACGGCAACAACAAATCGTTGTCCAAGTTGCTGGCGACGCTGCACAAATGTCGAAGCGCATTGTTGTGCTTTTCAACCCAATTCCCCGCCAAGTCATTAAGACCAGGGATAGAGTTTGAAAATCGCCACGGGACGTATGCCTTCGTCATCGACTTCGGCACACATCCCGTGGGGGGCATTTGTTGACACATTTTTTTAACCCAAAAAAAAAATAACCCCAAAAAAGGGCCGGTGGACACCTGCGCGCAGACACCCCCAGCGGGGGTGGTCTGGCGCAGGACACCCCCCAGACCACCCCCGCCAGGGTGTTATGGCGCCAGGGACACCCCCACCGGAGTGTTCCACACCCGCCGGGGTGTTCCACCCCCCCCCCCCCCCCATTTTTTTGCCCCTTGGCACCTCTATAAATAGAGGGCCAAGGCCATGAAGAAGAGGGCGACTTCGGGCAGACTCTCTTGGGACTGAGGACTTCTCCTGCCTGGCTGGGAGATGAAATCCCAAAGGGGGGGGGGGGGGGGGGGGGGGGGAACATGTTTGTTCCTCATATGAAGACCCCCATGTGGGCCCCAGTTTGTGTAAAATTACACAAAGGCTCTTGGGGAGAAAAAGTTTGTGCATATGCGTAAAATTACACATATGCCCCATCCATAGGCCCAAGTTTGTATAAAATTGCACAAAGTCCCCCGAGAGTATAAAGTTTGTGTATGTGTACATCAAAATTACACATATACCCCTGCTGCCCGAAAAATTGCACATATACCCTGCTGCCCCGAAAAATTACAGGAATGTCCCTGTGAAGGATAAAAGTGCAGAAATGTCCAGAAATTTGCAGGAATACCCCTGCTGCTCCAGAAAGTTGCAGAAATGCCCAGAGATCCTGGAAATTATAGGAATACCCCTGCTGTCCGGAAAATTGCAGACACATCCTGCTGTCCCTGAAAATTACAGGAATACCCCTGTTGCTCGAAAAATAGCGGATACGTCCTTGCGGCGCGAAAAATGGCGAAGATAGCCCGACGGTCCGTGCCTCTTGTCCAACCCGGTGGAGCGGGACCCACGTCACTTCTATGAAGTGGCATGCGCTCTCCTGGGTGTGACTTGAAGCCGGACTCATGGGGATTTCTCGGGAAACGTCACCAAATGGCGGAGAAATCCAAGCAAGCCGATAAATGGTGGGAGCATCCGGAGAAGTCAAATCAATGACGAAAATACTCGGAACCACTCCGAAAAGTCAAGAAATGACTGAGGCCTGGCTCACGCCGTTTGCACGGCCCGGTGAAGCTGGACCCACATCGTTTCTATGAAACGACGCGCGCTCTCCTAGGCCCGGCTTACGGCAGGCCGCTCCAAGTCTTGGGACTGTCAAATAACGGAAGGAACCCTTGTACATGTCGAGATATGGCCGAAAGCTCCGGGAGGTCAAGATACGATCGGAAATTCCCGGGAGGTCGAGAAATAACCGAAAAGCCTCGTGAAAAGCCTCGAGGTTTACTAATTTCGAACACCTGAGATAAACGGGTTCGAAAGAAACAATAAAACAAACGACTCTCTTGCCCCCGGGGACGAATCGATCGAACCTAACCTTCGGCGCGAGAGAAGAGTCGCATGCTCGTTTATGTTGAAGGGAGAAGGGAAATATCTGTCTCCGTGCTCCGTCCGTGTTTGCACGTGCATCGGGCCCCTCCGTGCTCCGTCCGTGCTTTGCGACGTTCGAGGAAGAAGACACCGCAGGTCAATATATAAGACCCGGTATTTTGTAAATAAGTCCTTCCGTATTTTAAAATAACACGTGTGAAGGCATGTTGATGTAAATGCACAATGGAGGCATAAATACCCCATTGAGGACATACACGTAAATGTCATAAATATATTTGAGGTCGCTTGTGGAAATTTACTTGTCGTCTAATTTCCTTAAATTTCGGAAAAAGGTCTTTTAATAAACGTATCGCATCGAAGGTATTTGGGTTTTTACCCGATGTAAATGAAACACCGACTCTGGTTGGTGGGGAACGGTCCAGTACACGATCACTCCAATCGCCTGCAAATACGGACGCGCGCGGAAAATAAATATAAAATATTCGAGGGCTCAGGGTTTATACCCAATGCACCTCACAAAATAAATTTCTTTGTCTGTTTCTTTGCAAACAGTCTGGCACTCCCGAAATGCATTCAAATTTAAAGAGACGTGCATGCGTCCGCATCACGTCGAAAGAAAACAAATTCCACGTTCCACAATCATCAATTACGGGAGGACTGCGGTGAACCTCTTCTCGAAGCTCAGAAACACCAATATCAGCACTTGGTTGGTCACGGCACCGGGGAATAGGGATGTTCATTTTTCGGTTCAAACCAAAAAATTAAACCAAACCAACCGGTTCGGGTCAGTTCGGTTCGGTTTGGGGACCCCCTCAGTTCAGTTCGGTTTTTTGATGTGAAACCAATTGAACCGATTATATAATAAAAATAATAATAAATTCATTATTTCACAACCGGTGTCGTAGCAAAAATGGTCAGCGCATCCTCTCTCAATGGAGAGAGGTTGTGAGTTCAAAACTCACAACTCTCTTTAAAACACATTTTTTTGACATTTTTGGTTTCGGTTCGGTTTGAACTGCTAGTCGGTTCGGTTCGGTTCGTTCAAAAAAATACGCTGAACCGGACCGAACCGACCCGTGAATAGCCCTACTGGGGAATGGTCTCCTCTTTAAAGGATCTGCATCTTTACATATTGAAGGCCATGCTAATGCTGATTGGGCAAGCTGCAAGGATGACCGTCGATCATGGATGGCAAAATCGGACGATTCAGGTCGGAATCGATTCGAGTCGGAATCGCCTTATGGTGATCCGATTTGGGGGGGGGGGGGTGTAAATGTCGACCCACCCAAAATGTACGATGGAATTGGGGTGGATCGAGCAGAATCGGATAGGATAGGGCCGATACAATCCGATTCCACACAATCCACCTCGATTCTATCTAATATAGCCCGATTCCCTCAGCTTACCTTAATTACGTTCGATTCCCTCCACTTACCTTATTTACCTGAACATTATTTAAGTAAATGTTATATTTATAGTTTCATTTACTTAAGATATTACATATAAATAAGAAAGTACCCATCATTTGAATCTAATAAAAATATTAGAAAAATCATCTCTTACCAATAAAAAGTCAACTCTCTCATCCAAAAAGAAAATCACGATTTTAGTGGTTCCATCAAAATATTGACTTTCTAATCTCTCATAATTTGGTATATTTAAAAAATTCATAATTCAAATAAATCTAATAGAATATTAAAAATCTAAAATCCGGTAAAATAAATCAAACGTGTATATAGCTTCTCTAAAAGAGCCACTCTCCTATTGACAGCACTTAATATGTTTGAGACCTCTCAGGATTTGATCAAACCTAAACTATCATCACTCAAACTCATGAGAATTGTCACTTTCTAATTTCTTTTCAATTAAATTTATCATCACTTTCTAGCTTAGATTTGACCAAATCCTGAGAGGTCTCAAGCAAACTAAGTGTTGTCAGTAGGAGAGCAACTCCCTTAGAGAAATCATGTCTGTTTGACTTTTTTTACCGGACTTTAGATTTTTAGTATTCTATTAGATTTATTTGAATTATGAAATTTTTAGATATGTCAAATTATGAGAGATTAGAAAGTCGTTATTTTGATGGAACCATCGAAATCGCGATTTTCTTCTTGGATGGGAAAGTTGACTTTTTATTGATAAGAGATATGATTTTCTGATATTTTTATTAGATTTAAATGGGGGGTACTTTCTTATTTACCTGAACATCATTTAAGTAAATGTTACTTAAATGATGTTCAGGTAAATAAGGTATCATAATTAACATTGCTTTGTATTGTAATGTGAAAAAATGTGCAACTAGACTATGGATATACCCAATATGTGCAATTATACTATGTGATTTTCCCCCTCATTTTCCTGATTTTTCCAATTTGTTTCTGATTTTTCCTTGATTTTCACAATTTTCCTTGTTGTTTTTTAAATTGGTTGATCCTAAATCAGCCAGGTTCCCCGAGAATTGGTCGGATCCTCCGATCTGACTTGGATCAGGATCGGCTGGGTCCGATCCAACACCCCGATCCGATTCTGCCATCTATGTCGTCGGTCCATGACCAGGTATTGCATTTTTTTAGAGGGCAACCTTGCCACTTGGAGAAGCAAGAAATAGAGTGTTTGTGCTCGGTCTAGTCCAGAGGTTGAATACTGTGCTATGGCCCAAGCGTTAACTGAACTATTATGGTTACAGCTCATACTACAGGATTTGGGTCTGGAAGTTGAACATCCATTGAAGCTATATTGTGACACTGACAACAAAGCAGCTATCAGCATCGCCAATAATCCAATTCAACATGACCGGACTAAACACATTGAAATTGATTGGCATTTCATCAGAGAAAAGATTGATAACGGACAGCTCTGCCTTCTTTATGTTCGATCTGAAAACCAAATTGTTGATGTTCTTACCAAGGGCTTAAGTCGGGAAACCTTTACCTTCACCTTGAGCAAGCTCTGCATGATGAACATCTATGCTTACGCTTGAGGGGGAGTGTTCAGAATAGGCTCAGTATTGGGCCCAAATGGTTACTGGGTCTATATTGGGTCTAGGTCATTATTTTATTTAGTCTGTATTGGGTTGCCCCTTGTGAGGGCTTCTTGGATTTTATGTCCTTGTGACATGTTCTTTGGGCTAACTAAAATGGTTTAAGGAGGAGTTAGGGATTGATTAAGAAAGATCAGAAAACCCTAATCTTCCTCCTTGCTCCATGCGCCGCCCTATTCTCTTCTCCCTGTCTCATCTTTTCCAACATCATGCGACCATCAGAGCCGACCAGGGCTTAGAAGAGGCAGGTGGTCCTCCAGAAGTAAAGGTGACCATCTCCAACATCATGTCGCTGCTCCTTGGCTTCACTGGATGAGAAAAAAGGAGGCCGACCTCCTTGTCTTTCAATTTTTTATCCCCACCTATTGAAAGGGTCTTGCAGGGCCCATCTCCCTTGAACAGATGGAAAAAGACATGGCGGAACCTCTCTGCCCTTCTTTCTTTGCCATATGTTGACCGGCCTCTGTGATATCCCTCCTGCCCCTGTTCCTGCTGCAAAACACGGGTGGACAGAGGGCAGCGACCTCCCTCTCTATCCTCGAGGTGCCCAGTTGTTTCTTCTCTGCAGCTTGGACTCTTCTCCCTGTGTTCAATCTAGGTCTATGTAGTCAGAGGCGTGAGGCGACCGAGGGGTGGCCTCAGCCTCAAAGGCCTAGGCGACCGAGGCGATATATTATTAAAATAATATATATAGTTAAAAATATGAATATATCTATAAATATCACCTAAATAGGTGCATTAAAATTAGTATATTTCATCAAAATATGTTATATTATGTATATGTATCATCTAAGTAGGAACTCACCCTCGTACTGACAGTTGACTAAGTACTGAAAGTTGATTAAGTATTGTCAGTAGGAGAGTGACTCCCTTAGAGAAGTCACATGTACGCTTGACTTTTTTTCATAGAACTTTGAATTTTAGTGTTCTAATAGATTTATTTAAATTATGAAATTTTTAGATAGTCCAAATTATGAGGGATTAGAAAATCGTTATTTTGATAGAATCAACAAAATCGTCATTTTCTTCTTGGATGTGAGAGTTGACTTTTATTAATAAGAGATATGATTTTTTTGATATTTTTATTAGATTCAAATGAGGTTTGCAATACTGTAAATCTTTTTTTTCCCCTTTTACCTTTCTTTTTTTATCATCTCATCTTTATGAAGGAATCTGCTTTTTTGCTTCAATGGACGCCACTTCATTTTGTGATGTTGTTTTATAGGAAAGGAATTGACGCAAAAGGCTATTTTACCAATCGGTTCATAGGTATCTGACATATTCATATCTAACAATTTTTCAAAAAAAATGTACTTCCTTATTTACATGTAATATCTTAAGTAAATGAAATTACAAATATAACATTTACTTAAATGATATTCAGGTAAATAATGGAAGATCCGGGAATCAGCTTAGACTTGCCTAAGGGATCCTGAAATCGGCCTGGACTCGGCCTAAGGGTCGCCAAGGCGAAATGGGCCGGGGCGAGGCGATTTGAGGTCGCCTCGCCTGGCCTCATGGCCTAGGCAATCAATCGCCTTTGATAACATGGGTTTGGGTGTGGTTGGCCTGTCTTCCCTTGTTTACGAGGAGAGGCTGTATTACATCAGGAATGGCCTGTCTTCCCTTGTTTACTGATTAGTGGTGAACTACCTGCCTACAATAATTACGACCCCGGCCATTCTCGTAATACATCAGCAGCAGGCACTTCAAGACCATTGCTGCCTGTCTCACCATCATATCTGACAAACAAGAACAAGAACAAACTTAGTGTTGATTGGCATCCATAAGAATAATGGTGCCCTACCATCTTCCAGCATACCACTACCACAGAATTGCCAAGTTTCTTTTCACAGATTATCCTTTCTGTTATTTCCTTTCAACCGTCTCTGCCTCTGTCACATGTGTTACTTCTAATAATAAGGAACCCAAGTTGACCCAGGAAAGAACCTCAAATAGTCTAAGTGCTTGATGCACAGAGAACCTGCCTGCACATCGTTAGCTAATGGTATATGTTGAAAGTTTGTTTTTATATTGCTTTGAGACTGTCTCAAACATACTTTTTTTTTGGGTAGGTACTGTCTCCAACATACTTCTTCAGCTAGGATGTGTGTGCGCAGATTGCCATCTGATTACTTGGCTAAGTCATATAGTACAACGGTGTACTTCTTGTTGTTCCAGGTATCTACAAGTGCCTGGCAGTCTCAAAGATTTCTCCATAAATAAGGGAATTTCCTGCACAGTTGCAACAATTCAGCCTCATCCAAGTGATATTTTGGGTTCAGAAAGTCCCACCAAGCAGAGATAAATTTCTCTACAGGTCCCCACCACTTGTAGAGAGCACCTGGGCATAGGCCCTCCCAAGATGGAGGGAGGACACAACTGGGCCATAGACTGTTGTATTCTTTGAGGCAACAGCTAATAGCCTCATAATTTCTTTCCATTGACAAAAGGGAGCAACATCAATTTTCATAAATAGAAAATCCTTATTATTTTCTTGTAAATGTAAACAAATGTTGGTGTTCCTTCTTACACATCAAGCAGTGTCCAAAACTCCATTATCACCTTGGACTCAACCTATCAACAGTATAAATTTATGTCAAGATTTTGCAAGGGAAAAGAATTTTTTTCATGTATGCATCTGAACCCATGTGCTTATATGTAATATGGATATTAAGTTCCTGCTAGGATTCATTAATTCTTGCATAAGCAGAAAGGCAATGTTACTGTTATAAAAAAGTTCTGTAGTAAAGCTGATTCTGAAAATTCATATGTATAAAAATATCATAGCTACATATACAAAGAAGTTACAGCCACGGTGAAGATCACATACCATTAACAATGATAACAAATATGGCATGCCAAAATGGTGGTATCTCTTTTGGTGGAAGCATGACTAGTGGGTATAGAACATCATCATTTCTGTACCACCAATAAACCCCAGCCACATGAAATGTGAAAACAGTTGTGATGCCAACAAGGACGGAGATTTTTCTCTCCCCCTACAAGACCAACAAAAATAAGATATCACTAATGAGCAAATTAGAAAATAAAAAACAGCTCAATAACTGACAAGATTGCAAATGTTTCAAGGAATGCATGCAAATAGATACATTGAATAACGATCACTTTCTAGAACTCCATTTAATTTGCCACCATAACTATAAGTATGCAGCAAATATGGTGACAACACAAGGTCCCGGGTCCACTTCAACCCAATTTACGTGTACCACCTCGAAGGGCAGCCCAGATGTCATCGACCTATTTGTGGCTTCACAATGTGCCAATGGACATCCGCTACGAACATGGACAGGCTTGGCTTTATTGATGTATCTTTTGGGCCCAGCTGACACGTTAGGATAGTGGGCCTTCATTTCCTATGTGTTTTTCCATTTTCCTATGTATTTTCTCTTTACTATGTTAGTGGCCAGTGGGCCTTGTAATGGATGGGCACATTGCTTTTTGGCTGGCCCATGAGGTACCCAACCTCTATAAAACAGGAAGATGCACCCACGGGTTGGGCATGTATGATACAAATAAATTTGGGTTCCAAAAGTGCTGGTTTCCATTTGGCAGGGGCTCTGGAAGGAGCACCGCATATGGCCAAGCCAAGGGTGGAGGCCCCTCCCTGCTACAGCCTGCCTCCTTTGGTAAGACCAGTCGGCCAGCTTCCATCCCCTTTCCTCCTCCTCCTCTTCTTTCTCATTCCTGCGTGCAACTGAAAACCCTAATTGCCACTCCATGTTCCCTCCCCTCGCTCCCATCAATCACCCTCACAAAGCAGCCTCCCATCCCACGCAACCACCACCTTCACCCCTCCAGCCTCATTTCCACTCGTACCCTCCCATGGCCCCCATGACACTGCAGTTCGGGACCTCCTGGTCTTCACTCCTACACACATGTAGGCCCTGCCTTAACCATCCCCACCCCAACCCATTTGCAATCTTTTCCTCTCCCTCTTCGCAAACCGCTGCAAAACCCAGCCGCCACCTCCTTCCCTGCACCTCCACCACCTACTTCCTTCTTCCCTAGGAGAACACCGTAGCCCTTTTTCACCTCTTCCATCCTTCCCCTTCTCTTTTTGAGGTCGACATACACAGTCACCAGGCCGTCCCTCCACCATCACCACATCGTCACACGGCACGCCCCACCACAAAACACCCCTACTCACCTCCACCTCCCTCTGTAAGCCATGTCACCCCTATTCGTATCTAGGATATGCATTCAACAGTTGAACCTGATGAACTGAATGAAATCAAACCATAAAAGTCGGTTTGGATTGGTCTGTGGATCTGGGAAATCAGGTCAGCAATCAAACCGACCCATTTTCAATTAAAACAGGTTAGTTCGGTTTTCCATTTAGGGAAACTGAATCAACCAGGCAACTCGACATATCCCATTGGCTATTATCAAACCTAATTAGTAACCCTACTCGGATGACCCTCCCCCCTGTGGTTTCCTCGGAACTCTCAACCCTCTCCTCCAGCCTCCGGGAAGGTGAGTCCAGAGGTCGCAAGTCGGCTAGTGGGCGATGTGCCGACGACAATTGCTGCACAATGAAGGTGTCCCCCTTGGCAGTGATGCTGACGGCGCAAAGTTTCTGGATCTTCGATCGTTCCAGCAGATCTCTGACAGCCCTTGGTCCTCACAGTAGACTGCTCTCTCATCTGGCTTGTGGGTAGCGGCTGCACAATGCGGTGCTCATGTCTTCGGTAAGCAGCAACTCCCTTCTTATCTCTGATTGGCAATCCTGGAAGGCAATGGCGGTGCGAGCTAAGGTTTCCAGCACCACTGTCAAATCTGCAGTGGTCTCCCGGTGAACCGCCCTTCTCCATTCTCTGAGAACTAAAAATTCTTCCTAACCTCTCCCTTCTAGCTCAGACTTCCAACTGATATATCAAATAGATTTAATCAGAAAAAATCTATGTAAATTTGAACACACAAGTCTATTTGAGTTGTCAAATTCCAGTTACTGCATGATGCATTAGATCTGAATGAAAGGGTTCATAGCGCTGTCAGATCTGATTGGCGTTCAGGTTTTATTGTCAAATTTTCCTACAGAAATGACTAGTGTGAGCTTGTGAATTGAGGTTCATTCAATAAAAATTTATGTGGTTATCTGCAGCTATTAATCGGTGTTCTATTTTAGTATTAATTTTTTCCCACAGAAATGATAGGAGTGGGCATGTTAATATAGGTTTTTAGTATTTTAACTGTTATAAAAACCAACCCAAACAACCGAAAAAGCCAATAGAACATAGGCCCAAAATGGTAAACTGAAAATTTAAGAAAATCCAAGAGCCCAAAAAGCCCAGAAGGCCCAAACCAGTGAATTGAACTGAACCAAACCGATTTTCTTTGGTTTGGTTCAGATCAGTTCAAGGAGGTGACCAGTTTGGGCCGGTTTGGTTTAGGTTTCTGAATCGTTTGTTTTAGTTTGGCTGAAAAATGTGGGTGGAACAGACCAAACCGGACCATGTTCACCCCTATAAATTGCCTCCACCAGTTGCCTGCACCCATCTACGACCCTCACCAACCTCAGTGTCGGCCCTCCTAGCTGCTCACTTAGGCCTTGTCTTTTCCCACCCCCGAGCAGTCCAGCACCGCTACTCTCACGGTCAGGCCTTCTCCAAGGCCTCATCCATTGGCAGTCCACTCACCCCTAGCTGCCGTCAACTCCTCCTGCGGATGCCTGCAATGCCACCCTCCCTCGACAGCTGAGCTTCACCCCTTCCACTCTCATCAAGTCGGAACTGTAGCCAGCCCCACATCCGACCAGCCAATCCTGTGTGGTTGCCACCCTAGCACTTCCCCAATCCCAGCGTCAACTTTGCTTCGATCCCAGGTGGGGTTCTTGGGCTTCTCAGCAATGTTGCTTGGCTCCAGCTCCGAGCTCGACTAATCTGGCCACGAGTTATTGGCTGCTCCGCCTGCACCGCACAATCACCCCAGCCATCTATGGATCTAGCAAGCCTTACTTCCCTGCGCTGTTTTCCCTGTCAAAGTCGCCCACCCGACCCGAAGCCCCGGGAAAAGCTTGCTGCCAACCCCGGGATCAACCTCGTTATTTGGGGATCAATTCGCTAGTCCGGATAGTGGGCCAGGCCACCACCAGAGCACCCATCGACAACCCCAAACGAGCCCCACCCACTCCCTGTACCAGTCCAGTGCCCAGCATCGGCCTATCCTGGGCCATTGACAACCCAACACAGTCTGCACTGAGGTCAATCCAGGTGAGCAGACCACCCAAGACCTTCAGCATGCTCCCAGATGTCCCTGTTTCCCAGGTGGGCCCGTCATCCAGCCGAGTTTCCACCTATCACCCCTTTCGTCTATTACCACTATACAAAGGGTGGGCATTCCCAATGTACTTTCCCTCTCTCCTCACGTGTTTCTCGACGAGACTTGGTCATAAGGCGCTATTTCCCACACAATCGCGTGGCGGTACATGATCACACCTTACCTTCTATTTGCTCATTTAGTATTCGGTCATGTTTGTCGCCAGTTGTGAGGAAGGGGTATCTAGCCCGTGACACGTCACTGCCTGACGGTGGGAGCGAGTCCCCTTTCCCAATGGTTCCATGACCCTAGACTGTGGTAGTTCCTCAACTACCACTGGTCCCTAGTTTCCTTCTGCAAGGGGACAGTCCACGGTGTACCTTGTGTTTAGGTGTGTCAACCAAGTGTCTCATGTGTCTGTTTGTGCACACATTAGTTGGCCTTGTGCTGTTCGTCGCTGATCTCTCACCTAGGCTACATCGGGGCGATACCCATTAGGCCCATCCCACAACAAAATATGTTGAAGAATTTTTAAAAAAAAATCTTAAGAAAATTATCAAGACATTGAGGGCAATTGATTGCAGAAGTTATTGTAACTATCTTTCTACGATACAAAGATCAGAAATAGTCCATAAATGAAAAAGAGGAAAAATAAGATCAAAACATCGCCACCTTCAAACAAAAAGAGAGGGGAAGTGAGAAAGAGAGAGCATCGAATCACATGCAAATCTACCTTGGCCCAGCTAAACATAATTAAGCCAATCAAACAACCTGACCACACCAAGTTGCCATTGTTTCATAGTTCCTTTTCACTCCATATGCAAACTAGAACAAATTTTATCAATTTATCTGTGGTTTGCCAATCATGTTGAATCAGTCCGTATCTGGCATATCTATCATACCATGTCACGCAATTTATGAAACATTACCAAATTGGACCATATCAGACCATATTAATTTCATGCAAAAAAAAACACTGTAATTGATCAAATCAGTAATATCAGATCAAATCACACCATATCGTGTACCATATGATAAGAGGCCAGATTCAATTCGATGCATACCAGTGATACAGTCAACCTTGATCAACAGCTTCACCAAAAGCCATTGAGTCCCACACTGGGTATTCATGAGCCAGTATATGCCTCTATCAGTTCTGGGAATCCCCCTCACTACCTCCCACAAATTTTGAAACACCATGCCCCCTGGTCCATGCTTGAGTTGGTGGTTCAGTTCAGTAACATGATATTAGAGTCAGTATGCTGACGCATGCTGAGTCATGATATTGGGTTTCAGTTCTGTAACATGATCTTGGGTTCCAACTTCCACCCTGTTTGGCCTTTGTGGTTTTGGAAAGTGTTATTTATTGTGACAACACCAGACGCAAGTTGGCAAAAGACATTAGTTCCCCATTGGGCATTCTTGAATCTTGAGCGACCTATTGTCCACACTAGTTCTGGGTCTCTCCACCCACTAACTCGAGTTTAGGTGGCAGTTTGGTTCAGTAACAGATACATTATTGTTAATTTCTGTAATGTTCTATTGCTTAATTATTTTAAATGATTCTTGCATGATGTCTCTTATCTGCAGGTCAACAGAGTAGGAATAATCAAAATGACATCCATAGCCCTAATTTGTGAATGATGAAGTTATTGTTAACATTGTGTGAGAACCATTTTTTAACACTTTTAAAATTTTTTGAATTTTATCTTTGAATTTGATTTATTGGATTTTTATTTATTTATATGGACATGGTCTTATTTAGTTCATTGACCTCCCCCACTAACTGCGGTTAGTGTTAATTATATCAGCACAAAGGCTGAATACCCTTGATTAGCCATCAGACAAACCCGTTGAAATAAAAGAACGTGACTCACATTTGAATGAAATGAATATACATGGAAAGAAACACAGTTGCAAACATGTAGTTCATTTTTATAGAATTGTTTGATATTTATTTCATTTTTATTGATTTTTAAATGCATTTTCTCATTTTTTTGGTATTTAAGGATTATTAATTTCATTTATTTATCTAATTCCGTTATTTATTATTTACATTATGATTATGTGAATTAAATTAACATTTTCATTTATTTATTTGATTTAAAAGGTGTTTAACTTAAGGTGGATTAAAATTGATGTGAAACATAACTTGTTTGTTGATTTTATGTTATTGAAAATTAAATAATAATGTTTGGAAAATATTTCATTAACGTTTGTCGAAAACTTGGTTGATTTTGGTTAAGAAATTAAGTAGTGCAGTGTTTTAAATAAACATGACACTACGTGAAATAATTCGTATAACGTATGATTAAATAATTAAAAATAGCCCAATAGGCCCATTAAATTTCACACATGAGAATTTGTCAAATGTCGGCCCAATAAACACACAATATCTCAATTGATTGTATGGGAATACAAGTCTGGCCCAATAAGCAGTCCCAGGCCCAATAAGAAAATTGACCCAATAAGGTAAGCCCAATAGACCTTTTTTATAAACTTGAGAGAAATAAATCGTGCCTTGCACGATGATCTTTAGGGCTGCCTTGCAGACCCTTTTTATGGACTGCCTTGCAGTCTTTTTCCCCGAAGCCTTGCTCGAGTTTTCTAACTCAGAAAATTCCTCCTCCCTATGGCTTGGGCGCTCCCTCCTTTTTATAGTGGGAGGAGAGGATGGCCATGGAGGGAAGGTTTGTGCCTCTCCCCGGAGGTCTACACACCTTTCTAGGGGGTTTTGTGCAATTTCCGCTCTGCACATTTGCATTTTAGCCTTGCTGTTTTCTGTTTTTTTTCCTTTATCCCTTTCTATTCTCGACGCCCCTTTGCCTGCTCGGCTCTGTGCGAAACAAAGCAGGGAGGGAGAGGCGCGATCTCCCTCCTCCCCTTCGCTCCTTGCTTGGCGGCGGCGGAGGCAGGGCGACGGCACGACAGAAGCGGCGCAGCGGCGGGGCAAGCAAGGGCGGCCAGCGGCGTGCCAGAGGCGGCGGCCCTCGGCAGGGCGGGCGAGCACGGGAGGCCGACAGCGGCCCCGAGCAGCAGCAGCAGCGGCGAGCGGCGACGGTGCAGGCAGCCGCAACAGAGGCGAGCGGTGGCGACGACGGGGCCCTCCCCCCTTCCTTCCCTGCTCCCGTTTTCTTCTCTTGCTTACCGTGGGAGAGCCCAGTGGGGACGACGGCAGAGGGGTGTTGCGGCCAGCCCAAGCTGGGGCAGGGGCAGCCCAAACCCAAGCGGCTGGGCAGAGGTGAGGTCTCCCTCTTCTTTTCTTTCCTGTATTTATTTGGTTTATGTTCCTTTATTTTGTTTCTCCCCCGTGGAAAGCCGGATAAAAACCGGCACAACAAATGCCCCCCACGAGACTGGCGTCCGAGAGTGAAACATAGGACGACTGTCTCGTGTGAATCTTTCCAATTGTATTTTAGCACATGTCGCCCTTCAGAGGGTCAACTTCATTTATTCTGCCAATTCATTTCAGCCACTTTGACTTTCTTGAGATCCATGTTGGACATGTTGTACTTGTAAATTTGATATGTCACAGCTTATGACATACTTGCAGTAAACTTTCCATTTCTTTTAGACTTGTAGTACCAGTGACCATCATCTCATGTCAACAATGCCAAAATTTTGCTTTATGTATTGAAAATTGTGACTTTGCTGCAATATATCTTCTGATGAGTTGTTTTATCCTTTCCTTTTCTCGTTCTTCTGTGGCAAAAATATGATTTCCTGTTGTTTTGACCTTGCAGAGTTGGATCAGGTCCATGAGATTGAAGGAGATTACTTGGAGCTAAAAATCATGGAGACCCAACTGGCTATTTTGCAAGCAGAGACTGCTATAGCTTCTACAAGAATCGTGCAGGCCATGAATTGGCGTGAGTTGACGACCTCGCTTATGCCTGATAGAGTTATTCATGCCATTCTTTTGTACATGTTGTCTTTCTAAGGACAGGCGACACTGGAGCATAGAGTTGCTTGAGGGATGTTGTTTTTAGCATCAGTGCATGCTATCCATTCATTTTGACTTCTCCTTATTGGGCTATCCCAAGGGCCTGTCTTAGGACCAAGACTTTTATTTGATATATACATCGTGCTTCTGTGTTCCACCATCAGTATGTGATCTTTATTGATAACAGGGGTTTTAAGGCTTCCCTAAAAGCCGTGAGGTATTTCACTTAGAGGATTAGGGCTCCTCTGGGGCCATGACATGCTTGTGTTAGAGAATTAAGACTTCTCTAGGGCCATAATTTTGATGAGAGGATTGAGGCTCCCTCGAGCACATGATTTGGATGAGAGGATTGAGACTCCCTCGGGCGCATGATTTGAATGAGAGGATTGAGGCTCTCTCGGGCACGTATTTAAGTTAAGAGGATTGAGGCTCCCTCAGGCACGTATTTGGGTGAGAGTATTGAGGCTCTCTCGGACACATATTTTGATTGAGAGGATTGAGACTCCCTCGGGCACGTATTTGGTTTGAGAGGATTGAGGCTCCCTCGGGCACGTATTTGGGTGAGAGGATTGAGGCTCCCTCGGACACATATTTTGGTTGAGAGGATTGAGGCTCTCTCGGGCACATATTTGGGTGAGAGGATTGAGGCTCCCTTGGGCACGTATTTGGGTGAGAGGATTGAGGCTCCCTCGGGCACGTATTTTGGTTGAGAGGATTGAGGCTCCCTCGGGCACGTATTTGGGTGAGAGGATTAAGGCTCTCTCGGGCACGTCTTTTGGTTGAGAGGATTGAGACTCCTTCGGGCGCATATTTGGGTAAGAGGATTGAGACTCTCTCGGGCACATATTTGGGTGAGAGGATTGATGCTCCCTCGGGCACGTATTTGGGATTTTGGCTGGTTTTGACGACTTGTTAGCCAAAAGATGTAAATTTTGACTTGGCCGGCCATCATGGATAGGGAATGTCCATAACAACGTGGCTGACAGATTTTGCTTTTCTTCTCTTTTTTTTTTCTTTCTCCTTTTTTTTTTGTTCACATTACCAACCTCAGCGCCCTTTCGGGTTTTCACCAGGATTGGCCCCCTCTAGCTTTTTCCAACACGCCTTTGCAGGTTTTCGCGTTGAGGGGTTTACCCATTTTTGCCTGAGGCGCCCTTTCGGGTTTTCACCTCAGCTGGGTTTTAGACCTTTTTACCCTTGATCCATCACGATGAAGTGGTAGACCAAGTCCGTCGGGGCACCTCCTTTTAAGCCCCTATTTATTCTATTTCTTCTCTCTTTTTTCTTTTTTTTGTAAGGAATTAAAGACTTCCCTGAGAGCCGTAAGAATTTGAATTTGTGTATGGTAGGGAATTAAAGGCTTCCCTGAGAGCCGTGAGAATTTAGATTTGGATTTTGGCCGACTTGGCCGACCTTGATGGTGTGTTGGCCAAGGGTTTGGATTTATGTGCGGTAGGGAATTAAAGGCTTCCCTGAAAACCGTTGGAATTTGAATTTGTTTTTGGGGTTTTAATTGTGTTGGCCGACCTTGACGGTGTGTTGGCCAAAAGCTTGGGTTTATAGTCAGTAGGGAATTAAAGGCTTCCCTACGAGCCGTTAGAATCTGAATTTGTATATGGTAGGGAATTAGAGGCTTCCCTGAGAGCCCTGGATTGAGAGTTTGAATTTATGTATGGTAGGGAATTAGAGACTTCCCTGAGAGCCATAGATTGAGAGTTTGAATTTATGTATGGTAGGGAATTAGAGGCTTCCCTGAGAGCCATGGATTGAGGGTTTGGATTTATGTATGGTAGGGATTAGAGGCTTCCCTGAGAGCCATAGATTGAGAGTTTGAATTTATGTATGGTAGGGAATTAGAGGCTTCCCTGAGAGCCATGGATTGAGGGTTTGGATTTATGTATGGTAGGGAATTAGAGGCTTCCCTGAGAGCCATGGATTGAGAGTTTGAATTTATGTATGGTAGGGAATTAGAGGTTTCCCTCATCATCATCATCATCATCAGAGCCTTATCCCATTATTTGGGGTCGGCTACATGAATCCTTTTCCGCCAAAAATATGTGTAACATAGATGAGGATGCTGAGATGGATGTGTGGTAAGACTAAGAAAGATAAGATTAGGAATGAGCGCTTCCGTGAGGATCTGGGGATAGCTCTAATTGATAGAAAAATGAGAGAAAATAGACTTAGGTGGTTTGGACACGTGTACCGTCGTCCTAACTCGGCGCCGGTTAAAAGATGTGACCAAATTTTAGTGGATGCTAGTAAAAGAGCTGGGGGAAGGCCTAAAATGAGATGGTGCGATGTTATTAAGAAGGATTTGGACTTTTTGAGAAAGGAGGAGGGTTTGCGTTAGGTTGACAGCCAGCAGTAAAATAACGTCAAATCCTTACATGAATTAGAGGCTTCCCTGAGAGCCGTAAATATGTTTAGAGGATTGAGGCTCCTCTAGGGCTCGTGATTTGACTTTTGACTGGTCCTGTTGACTTGTTAGCCAAAAGACGTAAGTTTTGACCTTTGACTGGCCTTGACGGCTTGTTAGCCAAAAGACATGGATTTTGACCTTTGACTGGCCTTGACGGCTTGTTAGCCAAAAGACATGGATTTTGACCTTTGACTGGCCTTGACGGCTTGTTAGCCAAGAGATCTGGATTTTGAGCTTTTTGTCTGGCCTTAATGGCTTATTAGCCAAAGAAGCTCGGGATTTGACTTTTGACTGGCCTTAACGGTTTGTTAGCCAAAAGACATGGGTTTCGACGTTTGACTGGCCTTGACGACTTGTTAGCCAAGAGGTCTGGGTCTTGAGCTTTTTGACTGGCCATGACGGGTTGTTAGCCAAAGAAGCTCGAAATTTGACTCTTTTCTTTTTTTTTTAGAATGAGAGTTTTCTCTTTTGTTCAGGTTCTCCTTCTCTCTCTTTCTTCGAGCAGAGTTCGAGTTTCCCACACTTCTTATAAGGGCGGAAAGACACAATCATCATTGTCTCGGTCGTAGCCCCTGAATTTGATTGTTCATTTGAATGAACTTAGAGGTTGTTTCATCATTGACAACTCTTGTGTCTTTCCTTTTATAAGGAATGCGGGATAACTCAATCTCGCTCTAAGAAAGATCGAGAGAGTACTCTCTTTTTTTTTTTTTGATATACCAATAGTGATGCCCCTTTTTTTTTTTTAGGGTTTTCACCACAACTGGTCCCTTCTTTCTTTTGCCTGCACGCCCTTTCAGGTTTTCATGCAGCAGGGTTTCCCATTTTTGCCTGAGGCGCCCTTTCGGATTTTCACCTCAGCTGGGTTTTAGGTCTTTTTGCCCTTAATCTATCTTAAAAGAGTAATGAATCAAGTCTGCCGGGGCACCTCGTTTTTAAGCCCATTTCTTCTTCTTTTCTTCTTCTTTTTTTTCTTTATCCATTTGGAAGATCTTGCAGCAAGACCACTTCTATATCTTCAGTGTGTACCGGCGCCGGATCCACCTGATGCATTGTGTAGATGTACTCACACTCGGGAGTATGGAATAGTTTCATGTGTCTGCCATTTAAAGGTGGGAACATAACATTTCCCTTTTGGTCGACTACTATGTAGGCGCCACCTTCAAACACTTTGTCGACCACAAATGGGCCAAGCCAATTGGCTATGAATTTACTTTTGGGTCGAGAGGCCATGATGTCTTTTTGCTTGACCATGACAAGATCTCCCTTTTTTAAAAGCTCTTCCTTTCACTAGCTTTGTCAAAAGCGCGGGACATCCGTGCTTGATAATTTTGAAGTCGTTGGTATGCAACCAAACGTTTTTCTTCCAAATTTGACAGCTCTTCAAGCCGCCTTTCAATTTCACTCTCCTCGTCCGTAAGGAGCCCGTAGTGGAGAGCTACCCTATAAGATGAGAGCTTGATTTCAACAGGGATGACTACTTCGGTCCCATAGACTAGGGAAAAAGGCGAGCATCTGTAGGAGTTTTGTAGATGTTGCGATAGGCCCATAGAGCTTCATGCATCTTTTCGTCCCAATCGCGCTTTCGGCCATTTACCAATTTGACCATGAGCTTGCATAAAGTTTTGTTGAAGGCTTTGGCTAACCCATGACTTGAGGGTAATAAATTGTTGATGTTCTCCACTCAATATGGAATTTTGCTATCAATTTGTATATTGTTGATTTTTGAATGGAGTGCCATTATCAGATATGATTCGACTCGGAACCCCGAATCGATATATGACATGGTGACGGACAAAGCGAGCCACCGCTTCTTCAGTAGTTTCTTTCAAAGGTATGGCCTCAGCCCATCTTGAGAAATAATCTGTGGCAGCCAGTATGTATTTGTATCCTTGGATGATGTGGGGAGGGGACCCACTATGTCCATTCCCCATTCAGCAAATGGTCATGTAGGTGTTATTGGATGGAGCTTGCTTGGCGGTTTTCTTGGCACGGGCCCATAGGCCTGGCATTGGGGGCAGGTTCGAGCAAACCGCTCGCAATCTGTAAACATGGTTGGCCAATAGAAGCCTTTGCTTTTTACGTTGATTTTCATTTTTTAGCCAGATTGGTGGGCTCCACACAATCCTGTATGTACCTCCCGCATGGCCATTTTGGCTTCTTTCGGAGAGAGGCATCTCAACAGTATCGACTTATCCTTTTCAGGTGTGAACTTATATAATGTGTCATTTGTCAATTTGTAGGAAGCAGCTCTTCGCAGCAATTGCACTCGCTCCCCTCTTTTGTCTGGTAACCAACCATTTTTTATTTTGATGATGGGAATACGCCAATCATCTTTTTCTTGACTTTCATTTTCTTCCAGTGCATTTGCTGCAAAGGTTGTCAAACCGTCATGGTGATTCAGAGTGCTCGGAAGCAATCTTCTATTTTTTTATGGTAATTCCCAGTTCACCTTTCAAGGAAAGTTTAAGGGCAGATGCGAGTTCAGGCAATGCATCAGCCTGAGAGTTTTGACTTCTTCTGACATGTTCTATTTTGAAGTGGTAGAACTTGTCACTGAGTCTTGTGGCTGCCTCAAAATAGGTTTTCAATTCTTCTTTTCAGACTTCAAAAATGCCCAACATTTGTCTGACGACCAGCAATGAATCGCCAGATACTTCAATACATCTTATGCCCATTTCTAGGGCGATTTCCAAGCCAACTATGAGGGCTTCGTATGCTGCTTCATTATTTGTGAGGGATTTCATGAGAGCACATGAATAATGCAATATCCCCAGTGATGCACCCATGGCCACAATTAAAGGTTTGCCCATGATAGGTGCCCCCAGCATAGGAGGACTGAGCAAATATTGATTTTGTCGAAGGCTTTCTGACATTCGTCATCCCATATGAATGGTGCTCATTTCTTTGTCAGTTTATGTAAGAGTTGATACCTTCCATTCTTTCTCTCGGAAGGATAAGTTTTTTCTTGAATTTTCTTTGGGGCTTTGAACAACCCTTATTTCATTTGTGGAGAGATCCTCGTCCATCTGGGGATCATTCTCATCCATCCTTGTTTCAATTATTGGAAGTTTTATGTTTACAATATTTGCAACATAGCAAACTGCGGGACCTTCCCGTGTCTCCCATCCGGGATCTCTTGTGTCATTGTGGGGGAATGGCGATTGCCCCCTGACATTGGTAGGGATACCACATTTCTTGATGTAGCTTGGCTTTCGTTCGACTTTGAACTTGAATATTTTGCTTTTGACATATTGCCTTTATTTGTTTTGGCATGTCTTTCAAATCTTTAATCATTTCCTTCAATTTAATAGTGGCATCTTTTAGCCAAAATCATCTGAAAGTTGTTTGGGTACATGCTTCCCTTTACAGAAATACCATTGGCTATCCTTCAGCATAGTAAGCCAAAAAGAATTTTGGAAGCTCCAATGTGTGGACCTCCTGAGGGATTGTCATTTGTATATGATTCAATGGCAGTGGTATGCCAACTTCTATTACTTGGATGATGGTATTAGTTCCAAACTTGACAATGGGCCTATGCAGTTGTAATGGCCTTTGCTCAGGATCCTCCAACTGCATGCTGAGCTTTAATGTCGCTGTTGTTTCTTTATTGATAGTGATTTTTCCTTTTCTTTTTGGAGATGCCCCCACTATTTCTTTATCTTTGTTTGTCTTGTGAAGGGGGCATCATTTTTGCTAACCCTTGCATGTCTGTGGTGAAGAGAGGATTGCAGCATTGTGCCCATTTCCAGCTCTCGTTCTTTTTCTAGAGGCAGTTGTTCAGCTCCAAGAGGTACCCAACGTTTTACCCCCTCTTCAATTGGTGTTTGAGATGGTTTCTCATTTATTGCTACTGCGGGCATTGGCTTATTTATTTCAACAACAGATCCTTCCTCTTCTCATTCTTCTTTTGATTGATTTTTTTTTCAAGACTGCCAATTCTTGGAGGATTGCTTCTTTTGTTATTTCCTTAGGTGGGGCGACGCCACCTAGGTATGACTTTCTGGGTCATTCTTTCTTTTGGAGCTTCTTAAGGCCTGGCCTCTTGCTTGTATTCACCAGGGTCCAGCTAGCTTCTTCTTGTTCATGGTAGAATGTTGCCCGAATGGCACCTTCCACTATCTCCCTTGGGAGTGATATGCAGCGACTCTGGACAGCTCATCTAGCTATCTAGCTTGCGCCATTTGTACTTGTCCTTCATTGGGACCTAGCCTGGGCCATAACGTGGATCACGTTGGCAGAGAACGTGAGTTTTGGTTGTCGATGTGGCTTTGGTGGGTTTACCATGTGTTCCCTCATATCTATAGCTCCTGCTTGGATTAGCTTTTCTACTCGATTTTTGAATAGATAGCAATTTTCTAGAGCGTGACCCAGTACGCGATGATATGGGCAATAATGGGGCTTGTCCACCATTGCTGCTTCTTCTGGGCGCTTGGGCTCTAGGAGTGTGATGAGATTCTCTTGGAGACATATGTCCAACAACTCTCTTGTATGCTCCGTGGTAAATGAATAAGGAGTGTTGAGAGCCTCTCACTTAGGGTGGGGGCTGATCTCCTTTCTTCTTTATTTGAATTTGAAGAGGCAGAGGTATCTCCCTTGCCCCCAGCTTTCCCCAGGGCTGCCGAAAAGTCCACGGTATTTACTTCTCGTGACCTGGTGTTTTCGTCTTTAGGGGGTTTATCCCTTCCATATGAAGCAGTGGGATTTTCGGCAAAGAAGATTTCTATCTCTGCCACTGTGTTGTTGAGATGTTCAAATGTCCAGATATTGGCCCCTATGAGTTTTTCCTTGATTTTTGGCTTTAGACTTCTTTGGCATAGTTTCACTGCATCCTCAGGTACCGGTGGTTGTTCACTCTTCCTGCTCATGTCACGCCATCTTTTGATGAAGTTCAGAGCAGACTCATTTTTATTTTGCTTTAAGGGTTCTGTTAAAGTGACTCTTCTTTCTGTCATCCTGAAGCGTTCAAAGAATTTCCTTTGCATATCTTCCCAACCAACTATTGAATTGGGCTTCAGTCGAACATACCATTGAAAGGCTGACCCAGTAAGTGATGTTGAAAAGTGTGACGGACTGGGGTATTTATGCCCATTAAGGCTCCATATCCAGATCCGCCTCCCGCGAACGGACCGAAGTCTCGCAAGGGATATCTCACACACGTGTCCAGTAAAAGTATAAAAGACAAACCACAAGAATATAAAACACAAGAAAGTACATGTGCTCGTATCTGTTCACAAATTTGTAAAACTGTCTCATTACATTAATACATGTCCAATTAAATAGTACAACTACCTGAGCATACCCCGAGGGAGCACAAGCTCACACAACACTAACTACTAAACTACTGTTGGTGGTACAAGTCTGACGCAACGCCACTGCAAGCCAAACACACGGCAAGCCCTGAAAAGAACTGTAGGGGAGTGAGCCTCAACAAGTCACTGGCTCAGTAGGGGCTACCCAAAACAACACTGTAACCACAGACACCTCAACCCCAATGGGCTCACTGGCAATAACAATAGCCAAACCATTTCATGCTCACATCATTACAATAAATAACAATTGAACATAATCATGATTATAGACACAAAGTCCTCAGAAGGAAAGTAGGACTACAGGACTAACATAATATCATTAGTCGGCGCAACTACTAAAGTGCCTAAACCACAGTCTCACTGGCAGACTGCTACAGCAACGGATTGCTTATACCATAAGCCACACAGGGAGGTCACTGCCTAAGCTGCAAGCTTCGCAGGTAAACTTCAAGCACTTGAATAACATGACTACTAACAAAGAGCTGGTCCTTTATACTTCAAATAACACTACATCGGAAATTACACACAAGGTAACAGAACTGGCTACCACAAAGCCAATCCATAACACACTAAAACTATAATTGGAATCATACCTAAGAAGAGTAAAACTCAACAAGTGGAAGGTCTCACACGGCCTCCACAGAGCATAGCTCTACTAAACCACAATTTGCCTAAGCCACAAGCCTCATAGGCAAAATACCCACAAAGGTAACATAATTAATAATCACAAACTAATCCACAATAAAATATAAACAAAGATCTACTTAAAACAGTTAGGATACAACAAGTGGCAGGTCAAACCACCAGACCTCCACCAGACCTCCACAACACACAAGTACCCGGAAAGGTTGGTACACAATGTACCACCACAAAACTACAAAGTAACCCACGAAGGGAATAGGTACCTGCTACTCTGAGGTACCACAACACAAACACCCGAACAAGGGTACAGGAAGGTGGTAAACACCACACTAAACCACAATTATATTATACTATCATTTAGGTACAATATTACAAGTAAAACCTCAACCGGCAAGTCACACAAACCACAACTCAGTCACAACTGTGCCAACACCAGGGCACACCTCAAACGAGTCAAACCTCGACCACGAGTCGTAAACCACAAACTCACGACAAGCAGCAAAGCACGAGTCGGAAGGGAACGACGCCACCACACGGGAACGGACTACTGGTTGATCAGGCCAGTATCCAACTCGGACAACACAAGAACAACCTCTCAGCCTCGCAGTCACGGACGAAAGGTCCAACTGCCGCTCCACAAGGAAGAAGTCAAACAACTGTGGAGACCAACCAACACCACACCTGCAGACACACAGCTACAGGCCCATGCCTGGCACCTCTAGAGTCTCTGGCCGGAGCACTCTAAAGTGAGGCACTGGAGAACAGGACTAGCTGGGGACCAGTGACGTCTACTGGTGTCCGTACCCCCAACTACGAGCGCGCTACAAGTGACAAAAGAACAAACTCTGGGAAGTCGCTGTCCCACTGTCGTCTTTCCCTCAGCCGGACGTACAACTCAAACTCAGGAGTGAGGGTGTCCAGGAAGACGACATAGACCTCAACGGTACAACACAAGTACCGGGACAAAACCCCGAGCACACAAACACACGTGCCTGGCTCACAAAGAACCTGGGGTACCTGACTAGAGAGGCATTCCGGAATAGGCGCCGGACCACCACACTCAGCTAGCACAAACCACGATACTTACACATATAGCCTTTACTTATAATTCACAATATACAAGTGTTAGGATTAGCTTAACATCGGTCATCATATAACTCCAAAGCTATCCCACGCCAACACATACTTGAACCACAAACTTGCCTATCATTGGTCATCTCATGACCACCGTGGCAACACACACCACTTACTTCATAAATCAATATAATATTATTCAAAAGACAACAACGGACCAGGGCTAGGTCGGTATGGACCTTCACTGCCCAAACACCACAAAGTCATGGCTAGGCTCACACAGGAACCTTACTGCCCAATTACTACGACAAATCATATGAATTACATTACAACAAAGTGTGTAGTATACACACACTCAAACCACGTAAACAACACGTGTATATTACACCTTGATTGGTGTACCACACGTCTTCCACGTAAACCACATGTCCAACACATGGACAACGCACTCCAAGAGTGCCACGGGTGCCAACGCACCACAAATACTACGTAAAGCAATTACGTACATCACACATCATTCACGTAAAACATGCCCATTACATGAGCAGCATGCTCCAAGAGCATATCAAATATACTGGCTCACACCGGTCATCGCCATGCACACACAAACACGTAATATTCATAACCAGAAAAGCCACGTAAACCATACTGCATGGTTACATGCACAAGTTGGCGGCAACATCGACTGCCGCTTATAAGAAATAGACGGCAAGCGATCTAGCCGTTTATATCCCGGCTGATGAGCTTGGCGACAAGCGATCTTGACGCCAAGTTCTCCGGCCTTAAACCTGCAGAAACCCTAATCCAGCTCTACAGGTTTTCCAACCGTTAAAACTACAAGAAAATGCACTGGAACGGTTCTTTAAACATATATGAAACCAAAACAACCCAACACAGCATGCTACGTACATTAAATTACTCAAACCACCATTATCCCTTCATAGTGCAACTTAATCCGAAAATGCATTATCATGCTGATTCAAGTGGTTAAGTCGTGTTTTAATGTTTCTAACAAGCTAACAGAGCTCGACCCCTACCTCAGAACACGCTCAAACCTCTCGCAATCTCCTGGTTCACACCGAACCCTCCGCGAGCTCCCACGGGAATTGCACCACGCCACGGCGTTTCCTCGCGCGATTCGTCACCGCCACACGTTCCACGGTCCTCCAGCATCCTTCAGAACCTGTTGGAAGCTCTAGAAACACTGGGACACGAACCTAGGGCAAGGGGAAGAGAGAGGCAGGTGAGAAACCTGCTCTCGGGTGACCCTATAACCTGCAGAATTCTTAGGTTGGCGTCAAACCCAATGCCGCCAACAGCAACCACCACCCTCAGCGTCCCATGCCGCAAGCATGGTTTGGCGCGCCGGATCGAGCCGGGCGCCCCCGAATCGCATCGGATCAGGGAGGATCCGATGCTGCCGCGATGCGCAGATCCCTTCTTAACAGGCGGATCCCTTCTTAGCAGGCCGAATCCAAGCGGATCGAACGAATCGGTTCGATCGCCGAATCGGATCGGATCAGAAAAACCCGATCCGGTCCGAACGGGGATGCGCCAAACTTGCCGCCAAGTTCATGCAGTCACGTCCCAACCTGGACGCCAACCAGTCAACGACCACCCCTGGCCGCCAACTCCTACTCAACTGCAGCAGGTCCTATTTCATTCGGGACCTAACCTGCACCACACCTACACACACCACGCGTCTACACCACACTGGCTTTACAACAGCCATCACAACCACAACACACACGATCCAAAAGGATCCGAAAATAAGCGACGTTACATTAACTGTGACGGAACACCTCAGCCAAGCCCGTTAAACCGATAACGTACTTGATCCGAGTCCGCCTCCCGCGAACGGGCCGAAGTCTCGCAAGGGATACCAAACCACAGTCCGTGTAAACACAAAGGAACACACCATTTTATATATATAATGCACAAGTTACATAGCCAAATTTCCACAAAACTGAAAAGAAGTACAAGAGCCTGGGGCATACCCCAAGATACAACTGAAGAAAGTAAACGACTACAAAACTACACTGCTGGAGAACTACACAACTACACCGCTGGAGGTACTGACCCTGCACCGCTACGGCGCGGCCCTGAGCTGGACGACGGTCGTGAGACGTCCTCCTCGCTCTCACCTATGGGGGGTAGGGGTGAGCCTCTCTAGTCACTGGCTCAGTAGGGAACTCCCCCAAACCGAGCAAACCAAACACCACAGGTACGAAAGCAATAAACAATACCAACAATTTATAGAACAGCTAAGCAGGTAAGTAAAGCTGTTAAAAGTACTCACCGTCTGCCGACTACGAGAAACAACAGTAATAATTAAACGGCAAACCAGTACAGGTGTACAAGCTAAAGTAGAGACAGCCAACATGAGCCACGTGAACTGGTTCGCGACACCAGAAACTGACTCGGACAACTAACACAGGTCTACCTCTCAGTCTCGCAGCCACGGACGAAAGGTCCATCTGCCGCTCCACGTAAAAAGGTCAAGCAACTGTGGAGACTAACTAAACACCACCACCTGCGGACCACACGGTCAAAGCCAGGCCATGCCTGGCACCTCAGGAGACCCTGGCCCGGGCTCTCTAGAGTGAGGCACTGGAAAAGGACTAGCTGGGGACCAGTGTCGACTACTGGTGTCCGTACCCCCAACTACGAGCGCGCTACAAGTGACTAAAAACAAACTCAAGTGTCACTGTCCCACTGTCGTCTTTCCCTCAACCGGGCGTACAACTCAACACAGGAGTGAGGGTGTCCAGGTCAGACGACACAGACCTCGACGGTACAACACAAGTACCGGGACAAAGCCTCGAGCTAACAACCTGGCTCACAATGAACCTGGGGCACCCAACTGGAGAGGTAACCACGGTAGGCGTCGTACTACTTGCCACGTACACAGAACCACGTGCACGTCACACACAAACCACGTGAAACCTCACGTAAACCACAGGTAACCATGGTTCACTACACGTGAACCCGACTGACTCGCGTAAACAACACGCAGTCACTGAAGTAAGCAACTAACTGCATACCTTGTATGCTAAACACGAGAACCAAGTGCACTCAGTGCACCTCATGCGTCACACACATGTATTATCGATAAATATCATAATTCAGTCTTTGCTGTTCATAGCCAGTAGGCGGCAACATCGACTGCCGCTTACACCAAGTCAACGGCAAGGGACCTGGCCGTTAACATCCTGGCTGAGGAGCTTGGCGACAAGCGATCTTGACGCCAAGTTCTTCAGCCATAAACCCTGCAGAAACCCTAATCCGGCTCTGCGGGTTTTCTAACCGTTCTAACTACAGAAAAACATGCAAATGTAGTTCCTACAGCATGCCAGAACCCAATACAACCCATTACAACATGCTTCATACATTAAACTACTCAAACCACCCATTATCCCCATATGGTGCAACTCTATCCAAACATGCATTATCATGTTAGTTCGAGTGGTTATGATGTGTTTTAATGTTTCTACGGAGCTAAACGGGTTCATCCCCTACCTTAGAACGCGTTAGAATCTCCCGCAATCTCCCGGTTTACGCCGAGCCCTCCGCGAGCTCCTACGGGAATTGCACCACGCCGCGACGTTTCCTCGCGCAATTCGGCAACGCCACGCGTTCTACGATCGTCCAACTATTCCTCGGTACCTGTTAAAAGCTTCAGAGACACCGGGGCGCGAAGCTGGGGCAAGAGGGAATGAGTGAGAGCTGAGAGAACTGCCCTCGGGTGAGCCTATAACCTGCAGAATTCTCAGGTTGGCGTCAACCCCCATGCCGCCAACAGCAACCGCCACCCTCTGCGTCCACATCTACTGCCGCCAAGTTCATGCAGTAAACGTCCACTAAGCTGGACGCCAACCAGTCAACGACCACCCCTGGCCGCCAACTTCAACTGAACAGCAGTAGGTCCTGTTTCATTTCAGGACCGACCCTGCTCTTCACCTGCTCAAACCACATATCCACACCATGCATTCCACACATCCGACTCACATTGGCCTCACAACGGCCGCCACAACCACAATACACACGATCCGCATGGATCCGAAAGGCACGCGACGTTACATTACTATCATCTAAAAAGAAAATTTCGACATCGAAATTCATAACACATTTCAAAGTTAAACACTCATACATACACACTTTTACAAGTACTATCATCTAAAAAGAAAATACACAAGCTTACTCAAACAGATAGGGATACCCTTTAGCCATTTCCGCGGCCAACTCCCAGGTATCCTCACCACCTAATCTATTTTCCCATCTCACTTTAACTAGCTCAATTTCTTTATTCCTTAGCTTCTTCATCTTTCGATCTGTGATCTGCACCGGATACTCTGGCATAGTCATGTCCGGCCTCAGGTCACCACCTTGGTATCTGATTATTTGAGCTAGATCTTCAATACACTTTCTCAACATGGAGACATGGAAAATATCATGCACATCTGCAAAATCAGTTGGCAAATCCAGCCTATAAGCTGCTTTCCCAATTCTTTCAATCACCTGGAAAGGTCCCACATACCTTGGACTCAATTTCTCAGACTTACCAAATCTCATAATACCTTTACTCGGGGAAACTCTCAGAAAAACAAAATCTCCCACCTCAAACTGAGGTGGTCTCCTCCGCACAACTTTTCTGCCTACTTTGAGCTGCCTGCAATTTTTCTTTAATAAGCTTCACCACTTCTGTGGTTTGCTGAATCAATTCAGGACCCACCAATTGCCTTTCTCCCACTTCATGCCAGTTCAATGGGGTTCTACATGGCCTTCCATATAAACCTTCATACGGTGCCATCCCAAGACTGGTATGATAACTATTATTGTAGGCAAACTCAACCATTCCCAAATGATGCTCCCAACTGCCTCCCCAAACTAAACAACAAGCTCGCAACATATCTTTAATTGTCTGAATAGTCCTCTCTGTCTGACCATCTGTCTGGGGATGATAAGCGGAGCTATATCTCAATTCAGAACCAATTACTTTCTGCAGACTTCTCTAAAAATCAGAAGTAAATCTTGGATCTCTATCAGATACAATAGTCTTCGGAATACCATGCAGTGGAACAATTCTTTCAACATAAATATTTGCCAATCTGTCCACTGTCCAAGACATACTTACTGCCACTAATCTGCATACCTTAGTCAATCTGTCAACAAACACCCATATTCCATTATGTCCGGAACTCGACCTTGGTAGACCTGCCACAAAGTTCATTGCAATATCATCCCATTTCCACTGTGGAATAGGCAACGGTTGCAACAGACCTCCAAGCTTCTGATGCTCTGCTTTAATCTGCTGACAGATAGCACACCTTACTACAAATTCTGCTATTTCCTTCTTCATATGAGGCCACCAAAAGTGCCTTCTTAAATCATGGTACATTTTAGTACTACCCGGATGAATAGTGTACCTAGATTTATGAGCCTCTTCCAGAACTCGCTGCTACAAATTCGCTTATTTTCGGATCCTTTTGGATCGTGTGTGTTGTGGTTGTGATGGCTGTTGTAAAGCCAGTGTGGTGTAGACGCGTGGTGTGTATAGGTGTGGTGCAGGTTAGGTCCCGAAATGAAATAGGACCTGCTGCAGTTGAGTAGGAGTTGGCGGCCAGGGGTGGTCGTTGACTGGTTGGCGTCCAGGTTAGTGGACGTTGACTGCATGAACTTGGCGGCAGTGGATGTGGACGCTGAGGGTGGCGGTTGCTGTTGGCGGCATTGGGGTTGACGCCAACCTGAGAATTCTGCAGGTTATAGGGTCACCCGAGAGCAGGTTTCTCACCTGCCTCTCTCTTCCCCTTGCCCTAGGTTCGTGTCCCAGTGTTTCTAGAGCTTCCAACAGGTTCTGAAGGATGCTTGGAGGACCGTGGAACGTGTGGCGGTGACGAATCGCGCGAGGAAACGCCGTGGCGTTGTGTAATTCCCGTGGGAACTCGCGGAGGGTTCGGTGTGAACCAGGAGATTGCGGGAGGTTTGAGCGTGTTCTGAGGTAGGGGTTGAGCCCTGTTAGCTTGTTAGAAACATTAAAACACGACTTAACCACTTGAATCACCATGATAATGCATTTTCGGATTAAGTTGCACCATGAAGGGATAATGGGTGGTTTGAGTAATTTAATGTACGTAGCATGCTGTGTTGGGTTGTTTTGGGTTCATGCATGTTTAAAGAACCGTTCCAGTGCATTTTCTTGTAGTTTTAACGGTTGAAAAACCTGTAGAGCTGGATTAGGGTCTCTGCAGGGTTTAAGGCCGGAGAACTTGGCGTCAAGATCGCTTGTCGCCAAGCTCATCAGCCGGGATATAAACGGCTAGATCGCTTGCCGTCTATTTCTTATAAGCGGCAGTCGATGTTGCCGCCAACTTGTGCATGTAACCATGCAGTATGGTTTACGTGGCTTTTCTGGTTATGAATATTGCGTGTTTGTGTGTGCATGGCGATGACCGGTGTGAGCCAGTATATTTGATATGCTCTTGGAGCATGCTGCTCATGTAATGGGCATGTTTTACGTGAATGATGTGTGATGTACGTAATTGCTTTACGTAGTATTTGTGGTGCGTTGGCACCCGTGGCACTCTTGGAGTGCGTTGTCCATGTGTTGGACATGTGGTTTACGTGGAAGACGTGTGGTACACCAATCAAGGTGTAATATACACGTGTTGTTTACGTGGTTTGAGTGTGTGTATACTACACACTTTGTTGTAATGTAATTCATATGATTTGTCGTAGTAACTGGGCAGTAAGGTTCCTGTGTGAGCCTAGTCATGACTTTGTGGTGTTTGGGCAGTGAAGGTCCATACCGACCTAGCCCTGATCCATTCTTGTCTTTTGAATAATATTATATTGATTTATGAAGTAAGTGGTGTGTGTTGCCACGGTGGTCATGAGATGACCAATGATAGGCAAGTTTGTAGTTCAGGTATGTGTTGGCGTGGGATAGCTTTGGGGTCATATGATGACCGATGTTAAGCTAATCCTAACACTTGTATATTGTGAATTATAAGTAAAGGCTATATGTGTAAGTATCGTGGTTTGTGCTAGCCGAGTGTGGTGATCCGGCGCCTATTCCGGAATGCCTCTCTAGTCGGGTACCCCAGGTTCTTTGTAAGCCAGGCACGTGTGTTTGTGTGCTCGGGGTTTTGTCCCGGTACTTGTGTTGTACCGTTGAGGTCTGTGTCGTCTTCCTGGACACCCTCACTCCTGAGTTTAAGTTGTACGTCCGGCTGAGGGAAAGACGGCAGTGGGACAGCGACTTCCCAGAGTTTGTTCTTTTGTCGCTTGTAGCGCGCTCGTAGTTGGGGGTACGGACACCAGTAGACGTCACTGGTCCCCAGCTAGTCCTGTTCTCCAGTGCCTCACTTTAGAGTGCTCCGGCCAGAGACTCTAGAGGTGCCAGGCATGGGCCTGTAGCTGTGTGTCTGCAGGTGTGGTGTTGGTTGGTCTCCACAGTTGTTTGACTTCTTCCTTGTGGAGCGGCAGTTGGACCTTTCGTCCGTGACTGCGAGGCTGAGAGGTTGTTCTTGTGTTGTGTTGTCCGGGTTGGATACTGGCCTGATCAGCCAGTAGTCCGTTCCCGTGTGGTGGCGTCGTTCCCTTCCGACTCGTGCTTTGCTGCTTGTCGTGAGTTTGTGGTTTACGACTCGTGGTCAAGGTTTGACTCGTTTGAAGTGTGCCCTGGTGTTGGCACAGTTGTGACTGAGTTGTGGTTTGTGTGACTTGCCGGTTGAGGTTTTACTTGTAATGTTGTACATAAATGATAGTATAATATAATTGTGGTTTAGTGTGGTGTTTACCACCTTCCTGTACCCTTGTTCGGGTGTTTGTGTTGTGGTACCTCAGAGTAGCAGGTACCTATTCCCTTCGTGGGTTACTTTGTAGTTTTGTGGTGGTACATTGTGTACCAACCTTTCCGGGTACTTGTGTGTTGTGGAGGTCTGGTGGTTTGACCTGCCACTTGTTGTATCCTAACTGTTTTAAGTAGATCTTTATTTATATTTTATTGTGGATTAGTTTGTGATTATTAATTATGTTACCTTTGTGGGTATTTTGCCAATGAGGCTTGTGGCTTAGGCAAATTGTGGTTTAGTAGAGCTATGCTCTGTGGAGGCCGTGTGAGACCTTCCACTTGTTGAGTTTTACTCTTCTTAGGTATGATTCCAATTATAGTTTTAGTGTGTTATGGATTGGCTTTGTGGTAGCCAGTTCTGTTACCTTGTGTGTAATTTCCGATGTAGTGTGATTTGAAGTATAAAGGACCAGCTCTTTGTTAGCAGTCATGTTATTCAAGTGCTTGAGGTTTACCTGCGAAGCTTGCAGCTTAGGCAGTGACCTGCCTGTGTGGCTTATGGTATAAGCAATCCGTTGTTGTAGCAGTCTGCCAGTGAGACTGTGGTTTAGGCACTTTAGTAGTTGGGCCGACTAATGATATTATGTTAGTCCTGTAGTCCTACTTTCCTTCTGAGGACTTTGTGTTTATAATCATGATTATGTTCAATTGTTATTTATTGTAATGATGTGAGCATGAAATGGTTTGGCTATTGTTATTGCTAGTGAGACCCATTGGGGTTGAGGTGTCTGTGGTTACAGTGTTGTTTTGGGTAGCCCCTACTGAGCCAGTGACTTGTTGAGGCTCACTCCCCTACAGATCTTTTCAGGGCTTAGCGTGTGTTTGGCTTGCAGTGGCGTTGCGTCAAACTTGTACCACCAGCAGTAGTTTAGTAGTTAGTGTTGTGTGAGCTTGTGCTCTCTCGGAGTATGCCCCAGGTAGTTGTACTCTTTAATTAGACATGTATTAATGTAATTGGACAGTTGTACAAATTTGTGAACAGATATGAGCACATGTACTTTCTTGTGTCTTATATTCTTGTGGTTTGTCTTTTATACTCTTACTGGACACGTGTGTGAGATATCCCTTGCGAGACTTCGGTCCGTTCGCGGGAGGCGGATCTGGATATGGAGCCTTAATGGACATAAATACCCCGGTCCGTCACAGTTGGTATCAGAGCAATGTCCATCACACATCATTCACGTAAAACTGCCCATTACATGAGCAGCATGCTCCAAGAGCATATCAAATATACTGGCTCACACCGGTCATCGCCATGCACACACAAACACGCAATATTCATAACCAGAAAAGCCACGTAAACCATACTGCATGGTTACATGCACAAGTTGGCGGCAACATCGACTGCCGCTTATAAGAAATAGACGGCAAGCGATCTAGCCGTTTATATCCCGGCTGATGAGCTTGGCGACAAGCGATCTTGACGCCAAGTTCTCCGGCCTTAAACCCTGCAGAAACCCTAATCCAGCTCTACAGGTTTTCCAACCGTTAAAACTACAAGAAAATGCACTAGAACGGTTCTTTAAACATGCATGAACCCAAAACAACCCAACACAGCATGCTACGTACATTAAATTACTCAAACCACCCATTATCCCTTCATGGTGCAACTTAATCCGAAAATGCATTATCATGCTGATTCAAATGGTTAAGTCGTGTTTTAATGTTTCTAACAAGCTAACAGGGCTCGACCCCTACCTCAGAACACGCTTAAACCTCCCGCAATCTCCTGGTTCACACCGAACCCTCCGCGAGCTCCCACGGGAATTACACCACGCCACGGCGTTTCCTCGCGCGATTCGTCACCGCCACACGTTCCACGGTCCTCCAAGCATCCTTCAGAACCTGTTGGAAGCTCTAGAAACACTGGGACACGAACCTAGGGCAAGGGGAAGAGAGAGGCAGGTGAGAAACCTGCTCTCGGGTGACCCTATAACCTGCAGAATTCTCAGGTTGACGTCAACCCCAATGCCGCCAACAGCAACCGCCACCCTCAGCGTCCACATCCACTACCGCCAAGTTCATGCAGTCAACGTCCACTAACCTGGACGCCAACCAGTCAACGACCACCCCTGGCCGCCAACTCCTACTCAACTGCAGCAGGTCCTATTTCATTTCGGGACCTAACCTGCACCACACCTACACACTGGCTTTACAACAGCCATCACAACCACAACACACACGATCCAAAAGGATCCGAAAATAAGCGACGTTACAAAAAGTACCTTAAAAGGTATGACTCTTCAGTTGCCAATTCTGCCATGCTACTCATGTAATGAGCTATATGTTCATGAGGTGACCCATCCCCATTGAATTTTGAGAATTTCGGGACCTTTGGGTGTTCTACTGGGTGCTTTTTAAAGAGGTGGTGTACAGGGTAGGGTACTCTGTACAAGTCATAGGTGGCGGACCCCTCATTCTGTTCAGCCATTTTTGCTTCAATTATTTGTTCAATCACGGCCCTCTGAGAGACCATTGTTTCTTCTAATGAGGTATTTAATTGTGGAGCATCATGTCTTTGTTCTGTGACATGCACCTCTTGGGTTTCCCCATGGCTTGAATTTGGATTTTCAATTGGTTCCATAAATTCCGCACGGGGTGTATTAGGTAGCATGTTCCCAGGCTGGGGTGCCATTATAGGCAGTGCTGGCTGGCTTGCTTGTTGAAGTTGTTGAGGTTGCAATATCTGTTGTGCCTGTTGCGGAGGCTGTAGTGGTGGCAGTGGCACTGCCATTTCCAATTGTTGCATAAGGCTTTCCAACATAGCCTTTAGCTTTTGATTTTCTTGCATTACCATTTCTAAATTTGGCAATGAGGGTACCCTGATATTAGGGTTTTCAGCAGGTCGACCCTGATCCAGAGGGTGATTTGATGTGGTGGCAATGTCAACAGCCCCCATGCCTCCTTCATTTTGGTGTGGTAAGTCCACTTCCACATTTACCCGGTCAAGCCAGGCTCGAGCTTGCTCCCTTCTGCGATTAGATATTGTGGGATGTTGCTCTATATTTGAGGTTTCTGCTTGGTCAGCTATGGCAGACAGATTAATGTTAGAGGCATAGCATGTGTATATCCGCATGCCTTCTTCAGTGATCTGCACTATTCTTCTCTTCTTCTGCCTAGGGCGTACAGGGGCGTCCAGACGTTGGAAAACTGATATTCTAGGGATATCATCATCCCTCTTGTGTTCTTCTGACTCGAAATTTTGCCCTGTCTCCGGACTTGCTTGTTTTCTTTCTTGATATACCCCTTTTCTTTTAGATCCTCTTTGCAAATCAGTTGGTAGAGGAGGGGTGCTTCCTTTAGTCCGAGACTCTTGGGAAGGCTCCCTTTGTCTTTCTGGGACTTTTCTTCTTCTAAAATTCTGTCACATGGCTGGGTCTTGCTTCATGACCCCTCTCGCATTCTTTCGCCCCATAAGGGATTCCAGGACCCTTGTTCTTCGGAGCTCCTAAGCTTCTTCTTCGGTAACCCACATTTGTTTAACCCGAGATGGGTTATACACTTCTTCTTTTTCAACATTAGCTTTGTATTTCCTAAAGCCAAATTTGTCAGGTTTAGGGTTCTGGGTTTCAGCTTTCACCCATTGTTTTTTCATCTCCTTAACTTTAAAGCTCGGCTTATCCTGCTGCACTTTAGGCAGTATGTCGAATTTGTTCCTTACCGGAATGGTAGCCACATGTCGTTCCGGCATCATCATAGTTTCACTACCGTCCAGGCGGATCCGGAGCTCGCCAATACGGACAGTCTTTCCAGAGCTTGACATGCCACGAGTCGTGGGATTCTTGTCAGACTTGTGCTTTCTATTCTTTTTCGTGGTTGGAGTGTTGGTGAAGTTGATGGCATAGGTAGTGAACATTTGTATCAGATTAGCCTCCTGAGCTTGAGGCTCTTCCTTTGACTTGTTTGTTTCATGGGCCTTGGCGGCAGGTAGCACGGCTGGTATCACGCCCAAGATGTATGGAGACTCCACCACTGGGGGAAAGGCTCCAAATCTGGTTGGTGTTGTGAGGTAGCCATTTCTTATGTGGTCCTGGGCCACAAGTGGGCCGAAGACCACGCCCGGAGTATGAGCAAGAGCCGCCATTGCAAGACCTGCACAGAAAAGGTATGATGTGAGTACATCTTATTGTTAGGGTATTGTCTGATGGAGAGATGAAGGGAAGGGAGGTCCCCAGTGGAGTCGCCATCTTTGTGAGAACCATTTTTTAACACTTTTAAAATTTTTTGAATTTTATCTTTGAATTTGATTTATTTGGATTTTTATTTATTTATATGGACATGGTCTTATTTAGTTCATTTAACCTCCCCCACTAACTGTGGTAAGTGTTAATTATGTCAGCACAAAGGCTGAATACCCTTGATTAGCCATCAGACAAACCCGTTGAAATAAAAGAACGTGACTCACATTTGAATGAAATGAATTATACATGGAAAGAAACACAGTTGCAAACATGTAGTTCATTTTGTTTTAGAATTTTTTGATATTTATTTCATTTTTATTGATTTTTAAATGCATTTTCTCATTTTTTGGTATTTAAGGATTATTAATTTCATTTATTTATCTATTTTCGTTATTTATTTATTTACATTATGATTATGTGAATTAAATTAACATTTTCATTTATTTATTTGATTTAAAGGTGTTTAACTTAAGGTGGATTAAAATTGATGTGAACATAACTTGTTTGTTGATTTTATGTTATTGAAAATTAAATAATAATGTTTGGAAAATATTTCATTAACGTTTGTCAAAAACTTGGTTGATTTTGGTTAAGAAATTAAGTAGTGCAGTGTTTTAAATAAACATGACACTATGTGAAATAATTCGTATAACGTATGATTAAATGATTAAAAATAGCCCAATAGGCCCATTAAATTTCACACATGAGAAGTTGTCAAATGTCGGCCCAATAAGCACACAATATCTCAATTGATTGTATGGGAATACAAGTATGGCCCAATAAGCAGTCACAGGCCCAATAAGAAATTGGCCCAATAAGGTAAGCCCAATAGACCTTTTTTATAAATTTGAGAGAAATAAATCGTGCCTTGCACGATGATCTTTAGGGCTGCCTTGCAGACCCTTTTTCTGGACTGCCTTGCAGTCTTTTTCCCCGAAGCCTTGCTCGGGTTTTCTAACTCAGAAAATTCCTCCTCCCTATGGCTTGGGCGCTCCCTCCTTTTTATAGTGGGAGGAGAGGATGGCCATGGAGGGAAGGTTTGTGCCTCTCCCCGGAGGTCTACACACCTTTCTAGGGGGGTTTTGTGCAATTTCCGCTCTGCACATTTGCATTTTAGCCCTGTTGTTTTCTGTTTTTTTTCCTTTTTCCCTTTCTATTTCCGGCGCCCCTTTCCCTGCTCGGCTCTGTGCGAAACAGAGCAGGGAGGGAGAGGCGCGATCTCCCTCCTCCCCTTCGCTCCTTGCTTGGCGGCGGCGGAGGCAGGGCGACGGCACGGCAGAAGCGGCGCAGCGGCGGGGCGAGCAAGGGCGGCCAGCGGCGCGCCAGGGGCGGCGGCCCTCGGCAGGGCGGGCGAGCACGGGAGGCCGGCAGCGGCCCCGAGCAGCAGCAGCGACGAGCGGCGGCGGTGCAGGCAGCCGCAACAGAGGCGAGCGGCGGCGACGACGGGGCCCTCCCCCCTTCCTTCCTGCTCCCATTTTCTTCTCTTGCTTACCGTGGGAGAGCCCAGTGGGGGCGACGGCAGAGGGGTGCTGCGGCCAGCCCAAGCTGGGGCAGGGGCAGAGGTGAGGTCTCCCTCTCCTTTTCTTTCCTGTATTTATTTGGTTTATGTTCCTTTATTTTGTTTCTCCCCCGTGGGAAGCCGGATAAAAACCGGCACAACACATTGCCATCAGTGCCACGCTCCTTTCAGGCATGAAGCACCATGTTGAACTTATTCATTATTGTTATTCACCACGAGAGGTTGTTCTTTTCCTGTATTTTTCTTTCCTTCAAGAGGGTTCTCTTCTTACTAATGTATCCATACATGATGCACGTTATACCAAAAAGATGCACAAAACTCTTCTATTGATCTAAGTTGTTGCACAATGCACATTTAACTAGAGAACAGGATAACATCACAGTTTAGCTTCTTCATATAACTGTAGAGCAACTTATATGTATCAAAGTGGCAGGAAGATTCGAGGCAAGTTTGGAATATTGCGGGAAAATGGTAAGCACACCAGCTTCCTGTCAGTGATGATTCATAGTATGAAGTAATTCTATGGCAATGGAATTTTCAAATCCTTCAATACTGTAAGAGACAGGAAGGCCATGCTAAATGGCTATTTGGAACTTTAGACACCCAGAATTATGACCCAGTCTACCTTCCAGCCCGACAAAAGACTTTACAGAAGCAGGGGTGAATATTCTGGAAGAGTTTCCTTGAAAAAAAATGGAACTGCAGAATGCAGATGAAGAGGACAGTAGGTGCGGAAAGCAAATTCTGAGAATTCAGTCTCAGAGACATCCTTCTATGAGAAGTTGCGTACCCACAAGGGATACATGGAGGCAACTATGAATTCAACTCCTGTTCTATAGAAACAATATGGTGCCATGTTTTTTTACCAGACTCTTCTTCCATCATTCAATGTTCAAATATGAAATTAAGGACAAGTATATGTAAGATAGCCGCAATGAGCGTGGCAAAAAAATGAGTTATAAAAAGTGTGGCACCTTCATGCTACTCGTTATATCATGCATATATACATATTTAGTAATATCATATATTAAGCTTATAAAAGAAGAAAGAAGAGTCCACCATGAAAAGGTTCTCACGCAGAAAGGAGATTGTGTCAGAACAGGGAAATAATTGATAGACAGGCATTGCAAGACTATGAAAAAATCAAAAGAAAATGGTTTTGAAGTTTATTGCATCACCTTTAGTGCTGTCTGTTTTCTCATAATATCATTTGATTTGAACATTACCGCAGCAATCCAGATTGCGACAAAGAAACCTATAGGGTCTCCAATGAAAATAACACATCAGTACTCCAAATTATGTTCATTGCCAAAATAAATAGACACCAGCATCAAGTTGAATAATTCCAGAAGTTCAACAAATAATGGAGAAGGCTATATATAGATAGGATTCCCTGATTATTTCACTAGAACTTCATCAAGAAAATACTAGCTACATCCAGTTTCTCATATCAAAATTTGCACTAATTTGTCCTTTCTTGTACTGTCATCATGACCCATGGGATCGATACGCAGAAAAATAAGCCCAAAATCATGATCAATAGGTGCCTTGTGCAGTCATCTTAACTAACACCAGAAGAAAATTCCCGGAAGTCCTAACCCCAGAGATTATTTTACTTTGATCTTTAGGAGAGAGAACATGGAGCAGTAGCTGGGTTAAAAACAAAAAGCAGCCAACTGGAAATAAAGAGTAACTTCATCTCTTTCATGCATACCCCCAACCCAAGGATAAACAAAGAAAAAATGGCAGGAAGAAAGAAGAAGAAAGATGAATCCTTAAGGAACCAAGCAGAAAAAAGAAAGGATCACTCAGAAGGTTGCTCCTCTTCCCCAGTGACCCTAAGAAATTTTGCACATTTTTAGCGCCTTGTTCCCTATCCATGACAAATGATAATCCCTTAATTGTGGAAGTGTCAGGTTGCTTCTCATACCCTTTATAAGCTCCAGGCGACAGCAAGAGACGAAAGGGAAAGTGGCCTGAAGTGTGAACCCCACAGACTCTCAATAAACTGAAGGTTTATACCAAATGCCACGTAACCATAAATACTATGTCATATTTAATCTAAAAGATCTTCAAAATACACTGATAAGGACAACTGGATGAAAACTAACTATATACCTGATAACAGTTGTGTCAACTGTCAACAGATGTGACAAACAAAGCCATACATACATTACTACTAATAAGAACAAGGTGCGAGCTTTTGATATATACATGCATATACTAGATTTTATATATGAGATACTCTTGAAATGGCAAATCACTTCATGCTCTATCGCCCTAAGTTTAAAAGGCATTCTTTGAAATTCTTCAACATCCGTTAGCTCTGAGTTATTTAAATCAGGTGAGGCATATATAATATGTGAAATGTGAATACAGAATAGTCCTGCACTGCCAAAACTGTTTTTCACCAACTTTACCTATTGTGTGATATTTGATTATACAAGAGCTCAAAATACTTAGATAATTTGTGGCACATGTTGCATGAGGATGAATGTGATCAAACACCCCTCTAGTAAACCTCTTTTTTGAACAATAAGTTTTGGTCTACCAAATATTAACCCTTGTCCCTTGTCTACCTATTTCTGCAAACTTCATCAAAGGGAAAGACAGACATAAAATTTTATTTTCCTTTCAGTTCTTGTAGCACCCCGCATGAATTAAGGATCCTCATGGCTGAGCTCTCTAAACAGGAGAGATAAAGCAATTAAATAGGACGGAAAAGGGTGAACCTCTTTCATTTAATCATCAAGGGCCCAGTAACAGATCTTAGCTAAACTGATGCGGGACGGCAAGAGAGGAAGGGGAAGAGCAGAGGAGGAAGAAGGCCGGAGGGGAAGAAGGAGAAGAGGGAGGCGGTGGGGCTTCACACCCTCCCTTCCCGGGAGCCTCCAAACACACACATGCACAGGCGCTCTGCACCTCACAAGACTGTTCCAGTCTCCAAACAATGGCTCATTAATTCATCTATTCCTCCTCTGCCCAAGAAAGGGGCGCGGTACATATATAGGCCACATGGAAAGGCCAAAAGACAGACAAAAGAAAAGACTAAAATAACCTTGAAACAAACCACAAAATAACAATCTTGTCCCTCACTTGCTAATAAACCTTTCTTACCTTAAATTTAGACTCTTCATTCTAACTGACTAAATCAAATTCCACTAAAAATAAAAATTACATAATAAAATAAAATTGATGTCAATATATCGCCGGTCGTCTGTAGTCTCGTTCCGCGTCCGTCACGAGTCACGGTCCCCGTCATTCTCCCCCACTTCGAAAAAATTCGCCCTCGAATTTTGAAGTGTCGGAGTAGGAGGAAGATAAATACAACGTAAATGACACAAGCCATGCAAATCATAATATCACAAATCTCAAACTGTCGACCAGAGTGCACCTCATGGAAATCTAACCACACCACATCAAAATCCTGGAGAGTAAACTCGGACTCAACCATAGTAGAAGGTGAACCAACAATTGGAACATCCTTTGGCTCTTCAACCACATCCCCAACTACATCTTTTGCCGTCGATTCATCCTCTGCTACCAAGAGACTATCATGTGTTTCAAACATCTTAGACTCAACCTCTGCATAATACTCTTCTGCTAGTGCTGGATCAGCCTCGTAGACAATCTCTTGCATAGGTTGACATTCAGAACCATGTCGTCCAATCTGTACTTTAGGAAGAGACAACAGTGCATTATGAAAAACAAACTTGTCTTGTAAATGACTCGGGCTCAAAGTACAAGTTCGTCGTTCCAAATCAATGATAGCATGTCTTTCTTCTAGCCATTGTCTTCCCAGTATAATACATGTTGCTGCCATTGTGCCGATGTAACACCAAGCTCCATCAAAATAGGTGGTTGTGCAGAAAACCTTATGAAATTCCACAAATACTTGATCACCTTCATAAATTATTTCTCCAGTTTTTGATAGGGACTCAACAATGTGAGGTGAAACCCAATTTTCATATTTCATATCAATAAAATCAATCTCCGCACATTTTCCATTTGGCAGTAATGTTGTGAATATGATTGGAAGAGGAATCATATCAAATATAAAATTCAAGATCTCACTGTGATTTTCTGTTGCGCTGGCAGGTACTATGCTGGGTGCACATGGGCACGTGGGTGGGCGTCGCTGCGAGAAAGACACCGGCGCAAACGGTGCAGAAAACGAAGCACAGATAAGCTGCGTACACTGGCGGTGCGATAAGATCCTGGTGCACCGCCTGGCACTGTAGCTGGCCGGTCACTGTACCGAACCAGGGGCCATACCGGGCTGGCCCTAACCAGGTCAAACTTGGTTTGACTGGGTTGCTTCAAAAGGGGCTTGCTTCCTCCCTTCTTCTCTCACACGCAAGAACCAGAGAAAAAAGGGGAAGAGCGGGAGGGTGCAATCGCGGGCGATGGCCGCCGCCGGCCGAACTAGCGGAGGTGGCCGGAGATCCGGCGTCTGCGGCGGCTGCCGGAGGAGCTGGCGCCGGCGGCTCCTCGTTTCTTCCCTCCTTCTTTCTGTCGAAGCCGTGAGAGGGAGCCGCGAGCAGGGGGGGTGTGCTGGCGCGAGGAAGCGGGGCGGGGTCGCGGTGGCTCGCGAAGGGGCTCGGGCGGGCGCAAGGGGGCGCGGGAGGGTGGCGTGGCGAAGCGGCCTGGGGAGAGAGAGAGGGCAGCACGGATGGGGTGCGGCGCTGGGGCGGGCTCGCGAGCGTGGGCTAGCTCGCGGTGCGGGCCGGAAAAGGTGGCGGGGCGACACGGGGAGAGAAAAGGGGCACAGTGGCGCGGAAAAGGGAGGCGGGGCACGGCTCGCGCTGGGGTGGTCGGGGTGAGGACGCGTGGGAGGCGGAAGCGGCGTGGCGAGGCGGGGTGTACGGCGTCGGGGTGACGCGGCTGAGGCGGAGGTGCCCCCGGGGCGGGCTCGCGGTGCGAGCGTGGAAGGGGGCGCACGAGGCGGGCGGCCTGGGGGACCGCGCGCAGGTTGGGGGGTTGCGGACGTGGCTGGCGACTGCAGTGGGACGGCGGCGATCTGCGAGGGGTGTCGCGGAGAGTGGGGCGAGAGAGGGCTGGCCAGGACTCGACTCCGTGGAAGAAGTCAAGAATTTGCTCTGATACCAAATTGATGCGGGACGGCAAGAGAGGAAGGGGAAGAGCAGAGGAGGAAGAAGACCGGAGGGGAAGAAGGAGAAGAGGGAGGCGGTGGGGCTTCACACCCTCCCTTCCCGGGAGCCTCCAAACACACACATGCACAGGCGCTCTGCACCTCACAAGACTGTTCCAGTCTCCAAACAATGGCTCATTAATTCATCCATTCCTCCTCTGCCCAAGAAAGGGGCGCGGTACATATATAGGCCACATGGAAAGGTCAAAAGACAGACAAAAGAAAAGACTAAAATAACCTTGAAACAAACCACAAAATAACAATATTGTCCCTCACTTGCTAATAACCTTTCTTATTTCTTACCTTAATTTAGACTCTTTATTCTAACTGACTAAATCAAATTCCACTAAAAATAAAAATTACATATAAAATAAAATTGATGTCAATATATCGCCGGTCGTCTGCAGTCTCGAGTCTCGTTCCGCGTCCGTCACGAGTCACGGTCCCCGTCATAAACAGTTTCCAACAGTGAATTAAGGCGTGAACTTACAAACTTCTCCCCAAGACATACAAAGGTAATGATAAACCAAAGAGACTTGTGAGAATGGAATGGGTTCTCAGCAAATTCCTAGCAGAATATGTATTCATTCACTCCATCAGAAAGTATCATGGAGAAACTTCATTCAGAAACTGGGTTCTAGAATAAGCAAATTAGCCAGAAGGTTCATTGACGGAGACAGAATGGATAAGGAATTTTCCCTCGGGTTTGGAGAGTTGGATAAGTACTTCAGAGGAGCCATGACTCATGCCAGGTACCAACATAGGGTTCATGTGGGTTTCACCTCACAAATTTCAACAGGCAGAGAGGGGGCTCACTGCTAGAGAGAGGTTTGGTCTGTCCACAGCACGAGATACTGGAAGTCCAGGATTAACCCAGATGGGTGAGTTTACTCTTGTTATTCTAAAAGAAGACTAATAATATTAGATGAGGAATTAAACTACATAGTCAATAGAACTATAGAAGGATTCTTGATGCGGAAGTGGGACTATGGGAAACGATGTGAGCGATGCGCAAACGGAGAGGGCCAGATCTCAAATCCGTGGAAGAAGCCGAAGCCGGCTCTGATACCGGCTGATGCAGGACAGCGTGGGGGAAGGGGAAAAGGGATTGATCACCTGGGAATCATGCCAGAAGAAAAAGACGAAGAAGGGAGAAGACGGAGGCTGGGGGGTCAAAGGGGATTCTTTTATTTTCCTTTCTCTTCAATACCTCCTCCTAGAGTTGGTACACTAACTCGGTCAAGGTCGAACCCCCGGGAGGATCGGTACGAGAACCCGGAGCAGGCGGGTGTGAACCTAACATGGTTGGGTGAGAACCTGACATGGCTGGGTGAGAACCTGACATGGCTGTGGTGACGTGATACTCAGCACCACTACGAGTGGGTATAAGACATGGACTTATTCTAAACAACTAGACAGTAACTAAAGATGGAAAATTGAACACTAAGAAGAAAAAAAATTTGACTGATTTCTAATTTTTTTATTTTGACTGATTTCTGATTTTTTTAAAAAAAATTGTTTGCAACAAATTTTGTCGCAAGATGAGTTTCAGAAAAGAGATTACATCTACTACAGACAAGCTACACTATCAAGAAACTGTTCGACAAGCACACCAAGACGCCAAGTCAATAATAGTGCGAACTACAACAATGTATAAATATAACGTCTCTTCTAGTGCTATGAGACGGAAACTCACTACTTACATTCGACAATGAATATGTAATTAACTGGCTAGGAAACCTACCTCACACATACAGCGGCAAATTTAAACCAAATACTAGAAAAGCAAGAGTGAGAAAGTGCGACTAAGCTCTGACCGACTCGATGTAAAGCGAGGTACCAGCCATCATGAGAGTGGGTATGCTCGATGCTACTGGCGGACGATCGTCGCTCCTAATCGGTGCAAGTGTCAATGCCGCAAACTCTATGACGAGAGCCTCTCGAGAACGAGTGCGCGAGGGTGTCCGCAATCGTCGGGGCTCTGCGAACTCATGCGGGAACACTAGCAGGTACAGGTGCATGCGGATTGTCCTGTCGACAATCTCGACTCCGGGCAAACTCATCCATTCGACACCCTCGAACGATCTGTGTACGTGTTGAGTGGCTGCGTAGGACAGGTGTCCCGCCAACAGTTGGGGATGAACCACATTGTCGCCTGTGCCCACGTCTTTTGCCTGTCCTTTTTCCCCACGCGCAAGGCTCCACCTTGTCTCCAGTGCACACAAGCGGGGCCACGCTGTGGACACCTAAACCGCTTGCCCAATCCACATTGCCGCCTACTTCGTCGCTCGTGCCCGGGTGAACTTCGTGTCGCCCCCTCCACATCGCCTACTCCCACTCGTCACTCATGCCATTCGCGGCTCCCCTTCCCCACGGCAACAGCTCGCCCAATGGGCTCTTCTTCGCCCGCACTAACGTAGACCCCCACTCCTTCGTAGCACAGCCTCGCCCTCGCTTCCCCACGCTACGCGGCCACCATCCCTCTCGCGGCTCCCTCATCTCTCTTGCCATCTCCTCTCGCCTTTGCACGCGAACGTCACAGCCCCCCTCTCTCTCGAACTCCCCCCCCCCCTCTTCTTCGCCACCACTGTGCAGCCTCCCCCTCTCCCTGCAACGCCATCGCACTGCCTTCCCCTCAGCCACCCCTCGCCAGTTCACACCCAGCCCCACCTCCCTAGCCCGCACTTGGCCCCATTTTGTCGCCCACATGCTGGGCCATCCTGCAGCCCCACCTCTGTGCCCTCATGCAGGTGCTCCCCGCCCACTGCCTGCCAGCAGTCCGTGGGTCAACAGCGCTTCCCGCACCCTTCCCCGCGCCCCACGTCTCTATTACCTGCACCGTCTACTGTGCCAACGGCACACTCGTCTGCGCCCATGAGAGGATTGGGTTGCATGTCGTTGCCGCTCGCACCAACGCCGACATGCCAACATCTTCCCCCTAGTTCTGCAGAGGGCCGTTGCCAACACTTTATTGGGCCAGTTCAGCAGGCCCAATAGCGGCCCATCAGTACTGAGTCAGCCCGTCCAACTGACTTGTTCTCACAAACCGGGGTTCTGGTCAACATGGTCGTTTGCTTCTATGTGTCCAGGGATATGATGTCGTGTTTTGCCGAGGCAAGCGTGTGCATACCAAATGATCAGTTTGTCCATATGTTGTTCGAACCTGATCAGCTAAGTAACTATGTCTCTCAGGGTCAGGTGTTGTGGATTTGTTATCTTGAATGGAGGAGATTATCATCTATCCAGACATCGCTTTTGTGGAGTTCTCTTTTGATTGTCAGCATTGCGGTACTCTTCAGCAGTGTGTTTATTCAGATAGCACTTGGGTTGAGATCTATCCATCTAACGAGCTTTTTATCACTCTTGGGAGCGGCATGTTGATTTGATATCTCAGACGACGTCATGTGTTCTACTACCACCACCCGAGGCATGCGTAGTTCCTTATTGTGGCTTCATGTGCACCCCGCAGTTGCCTTCGAAGTCGGTAGCACAGGACATCTTGATGCAGAATGTGATTTATGAAGCTGACTCTGCATTGATCGACGAGTATGAAGAACATATGCGAGCAGACGTGCAGATCAGAGTTCATGTGTTGATTCTGGATTGAATTCGATGGATGATTTTGTACTCACCATTTACTCAGATTTGATGGATGGCACTGTGCATAAGGTGGTTTCGTCAATTGTTCTATCAGATGCCGAGATACTTCGGAAGATGTCTCATGTTGATGTGGTATGGTCAGATTTTTATGAGACGCATGTCGGCTGATGGCTCCAGATCTTTGATATGATTGCTTGCACGGAGTTCTAAATACACTCTCTGGTGTTCATTTTCGTCCTACTTCAATACTTCAAAATTCGAAGATGATTTTTTTGAAGAGGGGGAGAATGATGCGGAAGTGGGACTACAGGAAATGCAAATTTGGCTCAACTCGGCTTGAAGAGGCACTCGGTTACGACATCGGCATCTTTTTGGATTGGCAAAAAGTTACCACGTTATTGATGTATTTACTTTAATTATTTAGTCTTTGGTTGTAAGAATAAGACCCGAAAGAGGCCCATTAGTGTGTTTTCCATTTTTTAGCATTTTCGGATACAATGGATGGCATTGTGCATAAGGTGGTTTCGTCAGCTATTCTATCGGATGTCGCGATACTTCGGGAGTTGTCTCATGTTGATGTGGTATGGTCAGATTTTTGTAAGACGCATGTTGGCCGATGACTCGAGATCCTTGATATGATTGCTTGCACGGAGTTCTAAATTCACTCTCTGGTATTCATTTTCGTCCTACTTCGGTACTTCAAAATTCGAAGATGAATTTTTTCGAAGAGGGAGAGAATAATACGGAAGTGGGACTACAAGAAACGCAAATTCGGCTCAACTCGACTTGCCCGATTACAACATCGGCATCTTTATGGCTTGGCAAAAAGTTCCCACATTATTGATGTATTTGCTTTAGTTATTTAGTATTTGGTTGTAAGAATAAGACCCAAGAGAGGCCCATTAGTGCATTTTCCATTTTTTAGCATTTTCGGATACGATTTTAGCCTATTTTAGGTCTAAGAGTTATTTTGGTCATTTTGGGTCAAATGGAGTCTTTAGGGTTTAGTCTCTATAAATACTCTTGTAATCATCTTGGATGAAGGATATTGAAGAGAATGAAAACAAAGAGGATCCCCTTTTGACTCCCCAGTTGTCTTCCTCTCTCTCCTCCTTCCTCTGGTGCGATTTCCGAGATGCAAAGCCTCCCTCTTTCCTTCCCCTCTCCCTCCCTCCGGTGTGAAGCCCATCTTCCCCTCCATTCGTCTCGCATCAATTCTCATCCATGAGGATGCTTTAAGCTTCTGAGAGTTGGATGTTTCGTAAATGAAGAATTAGAACTGAAAGAAACATTCTTTCACAACATACTTTTTGTCTTTTACAGCAGAGTAATGTCTTTGTTAACAACATTTTGTTTCTAGTTTCTACACAATTTTGAATGACTTCATCACGATATCTTGAACTTGTAATCATTGAAATGCCTTAAGAATTGGGCCAAACCAGGTCAAGAACAGTTTATTCAGATCAATTTCCAGAAGACAGCACATTTTTCAACGAACCAAAAAAATGCATAGGTTTATCATTTTCTGAAAATCATCTAACAATTCGGAGGCCTAACTTCAATTGGCATTTCACAGGTACCTTTCCTCTCCTTTTGACTCAGTTCAGCACCCTAGCCTCCCACATAACCTTATGGATCAGGCAGTGTCTATGTCAGCTAATCCCTCTGCTTGCAGCAAGCTGCCATGTCTCCATCACTTGGCACCTGTTTTGCCTCTTTCTTACCTTTTACCCCTTTTTCTTTCCTTTTCAAATGATTCCCTTGTTTCATCTGTCCTCTTTTCTCATTATTTCCCTTGTCTTTTCCTTTTGTAATTGGAGTCAAGAGAGGGTATACATGACATCTGCTGGGTCCAATAGCATAACTCGGATTGTCTGCACCATAGAGCTATACCAGCTACCACAGTTACAGAGGGATAACTTCCATAACCCAGCTGCTCCGGGGAAGGGAGTAGCAGGTCCCCTGACACATTAGAACTCTATTGATAGATGCCATGTGTGTTGAATGATGGAATCAGACACGTGATGATGAAAGAACAGCAAAAAATGCCATATGGTTCTATAAATTTTTAGAGTACCAGGTGCTTAAAGTTTCTGCGATGCCTCTAAGAAATTCTTCAAGATCCCATACTAGGGAGTAGGAAAACCAAACTTTGTTAAATTAGTGCAATATCTTCTCTTTAGAATCTAAAACGTCTCATGAAACGAAGGTAGCGGTGGAAACAAACGCCAAGAGATGAAAGTGGACCAAGTGAGAAATAGACACCTTGCAAATGCTGCCGAATGAATACGACCAACAGAAGCAGGGAGAATGGAAGGATCTGCTCGATCCACCTTGCCGCTTGCTGTATATCATATCTCTGGTAGGGTGAATCCCTGTTGCTCCCACCAAGACCATTCCCGGATTCACTTTCTGTACTTGCAGAACTCACAGAAGAAATAGACGGGGAAGAAGTAGCTGAGGAAGCCCCCTCCGCCATTCCATCCTCATTCCCAGGATCTCCATCCTGACGATCACATGCCGCTGGAGCGTGCTCTGCCTGTACTCCAGCTTCTCCCGCAATACCCTCTCTTCCTGGACCCGTCGCCAGCTGCTGAGACGACCCCGTTCCAGTCCTCAAGCTGTCTTGATCACCCGATCCTATAATCCTTATGGAGACCTCTCCTCCCGCCGCAGCGGACACCGAAGCCTCGCTTCCCCGGCTGGAGGCATGATCCCGAAAGCCAGTGGCCACCCCCTCCCCATCAACCAAACTCTCGTGCTCCGGATGGCTCGACCGAGGCCGCAAGATACCAGAATACTCCAACAGAGCAGAGATAGGCGTCTGTATAAAATTAGAAGCAGACAACGGCATCCCGTATCGCCTCGATGACCTGCCGTCGGCGCCGGCGCTCCCTGGAGCGTTGCTATACGAATCGGATCCCCCGCCGGCCATCTCCATGGGCGCGGAAAACCCAAACCAAAAGCAGCCGCCACCTACTTCCAAATTCCAACAAAAACAAAGAAGAGAAGACGAACACGAATATAAGAAGAAGAAACTCCAAGGACGGGAAAGAGCTGCCACGAAGGCGGATCAGCGTAGCAACCCAGGAGATTCCACGGGAGGAACCGCCATCCCCGGCAGGACGCTTCCCACAGGAGCGGGCGGAAAACCCTACCCACACACGCGCATCCGCACAAACTACTCTTGAACACGGAATGGAGCACCCCGGCTCCCTCCCCGCCGGCGAATCCAGCTGCCGCTCAGGCGCAGCCGCAGACCAGGTGACAACGCCGGAGATTGGCTCGACGGGACCCTACCCCTCTCTCCTCCCCCCACCCGCCGCCGTGCAGCTCCTCCCACACTCCTCCTCGCAGCCCTGTGGAGGCCACTTCCCGGCTCTTTTTCCTCTCCTCTTCAGACGAGATGAAACAGCGTGCAGAGAGGACGACGCCATCGCCAACCCACACCCCACCCCGCGGGGCGCGCGGGGGGCAGAAGAGAAGAGTGGAGATACCATTGAGAGTGGCTCCTTTTTCCGAGGAATCACCTCATCACGGCCCTTGGTTTGGTGGTCTCCAATTGACAGTAGAGATCGCGGTCATTCGTTGGCGTCGAGCGCAAAGCGGAGGGAGCTTAATTGGAAGACGCGGCGGGTTAGTGACGTCATATGACGGCAGCGTTTGGCCGCTTAAGATAATTTTTAAGGGAGACGGCATCCATGCTTCACATAAAAAGATTGGAACCCGACTTTGTGGCAAGAGAAATACTTAGTGCACATAAGGTGAGCACACTCACTAGAGATGTGTTATTTGGCCTTGAGGTTAGAAAAAATGAGATGAGAGACATATTATAATCCCCAAGATCAAATGACACACCTCTAGTGAGTGTGCCCAATTTAGTGCACACCAAAGTGTGCACTAAATATTTCTCTTGTGGTAAATAAATTACTCGACTCAAATATAAGAGTCAAATTTTACAAGTACAGTATCATGTTTGTGAAGACCAACTCTTGTATCTAGATTGAGCAATTTAACTTGACTTCAAGTTGAACAGTAATCTTTACTCAAAAAAAATTAATGCACGAAACTAGCTACACCACAACTCCCTATTCTATGAAATACTCTTGACTTTTTCTTGCCATTTGATAATGTGGCACATTTTTATTAGTTGGTGTCAAATTTTGTGCCAAAATTATGTATTACTAATCCAGTTTCCAATTTTACAAGGGGATAATTACCCCTACTTAAGATTTTCTTGCATATATCATTGTTTAAATTGAAAGTGCATAAAAATGTATACTAAGTAAGGATTTGTCAGATGTGAAATTAAATCTTTGACGCAATGACATATGTGAGATTATTATATTCATGTTTACTGGAAGGTTTGAAAGGTACATGAAAGAGTATGAGTAATTTCTCTTTTAAAAGGGAAACACGTGCAAAAACCCTTGTACATAATGCCCAGTAAGATCTTCCCAGTGCTAACTATTATACATGCATCTTTGCCCCGCGCAGGTTTAGGTGTGTTTTGTTGAAGTTTTCTCTACGTTAAAGGGCGCTCTTGTCACAGGTACGTTTCGAATCCCTTCTCATTGATTCCCTTCTTCGGGTGGGGGTGTTTAAATTTTAGTTCAAATCAAAAAATTGAATCGGACCAAATTAAATTGGTTGATTTTATTTGATTTGAATTAAAGTTCGATTCAATTCAATTTGCACATTATGAAATCAAACCGTTTAAATTGTATATATCGAATTTTGATATAATTATTTATTATATATAATATAGGGAGAATTAATTATACGTCCCTGGGAGGGGGAGCCATTATTCCCGATCCCTGTCAGGTTCCCCTCGACGCCGGTTCCTGCTTATGTGGGACTTATTTTCCAGTCCCTGGACGCTTAACGGACGTTATCCTCCTGTGTCCATTACTCATTCTACCCCCAGCCCACCACCCGTGACCTGGTCGACTTTAATGCCTTTCGAAGGAGAGGCAATGGCGGAAACCTTCTTCCGCGCATTGCAGACCCCGTGCTTGTCCGCTGCGAAGAGGAGACCTGCTGTTTGGAGCGCTGCGAAGAGGACACCAGGGTTGCCGTTGGGGTGCGCTGCGAAGAGGACACAGTTGCCGTTTGGGTGCGCTGCGAAGAGGAGCGCAGAGATTCTCACTGATTCTCACTTCTTCCTCCTATCCCTCGTGTAGGTGAGTTTTTCTTGTCATTCCGATGCATATTGGTTCCACCGATCGCCTTTGACCTCTGTATATCCACATCCTTAGTCGCCAGATCTTTTTCTTCCCAAGAATGTTTCATCCATTTCCGTTCTTGGTTTAAAAATAGTTACATACATTAACTTTTTAATTATGTCATTACCAACTGTTTTTTTGTACATAAGTGTCTAACTATTTGTATTTCTAATTCTTGAACAAGTTGTGGAGTACTTACATATCTTAACTGTGTAACTCTGTAACAATTTGTAAGTAACTGTGTAACTGTGTAACTGATGAAGACTTACATATATTAACTGTCTAATTATGTGATTACCAAATGTTTTTGGTATGTAAGTGTCTATCTATTTATATTTCAAAGTATTTACCATGTTCTCAAGTACTTACATATCTTAACTGTCTAACTCTGTAACAACTTTGCAAGCAACTGTGTAACTGTGTAACTGATGAAGAATTACATA